>JMFS01137696.1:0-10894 GCA_000699545.1 Podiceps cristatus
CTGCGATGCCAGGTGTGGCGCTGCCGCCCGGCCCAGCGCACACGGGCTCCTGCAGACACATTTTTCCAGGTACTTTACGCAGTGCAGGATCCTGCACTGGAAGACCGACTACATCGTTACTGAAATGAGGACCAAGACAACACACAAATTTTAAATTTAAGTACTGGAGCTCAACATTTATAGGCAGGAAAACCTGAGTCATAGAGCCCAACTCCCAAGGTCATGGAAAAACTTCTTATTCACATCACAGTCTCAGAAAACTTTCTGAAAAATACATTTCCTAAAAAAAAAATACCCGTTGCAAAAAACATCTGTCATCTGATTTGAAGCACTAAAGCATTGTAAGGAATCATAAAAATCCATGAAAATTAATTACAACAAAATAACTGCTTTAAAATAATCTAACGTGTATGATTTAATTTAGGAGAAATTGCCTCACCATTGATTGTTAGGTGCTTGTATGCTACAGTCAGGTAAGGGTAACATGAAAACATAAAGATACAAAAAATTATATCAGGCAACTCAAAAGAATTCTAAGCCATCATATTTTTTCCTTTTTCACCCTGTAATAATTTTACACTATTAAATTCAGAATTTCTGGAAATTCCAGAGTATAACAAATCATCAAATCTTTATCTAGAATAAGAACTTAAAATTGGCGATGTTACTACCATTCACACTTTCTGGCAGTTGATCCAGGAAACAGCAATTAGGATTTCTTTCACTGTACCGTTTTTTGCCCATTTGTTAGTGTAATGAGGGAATTGGGGTCAGATGGGCACAAAGAGAACCACATTATTTAGCGATATATGATCTCTTTTTTTTTATTCCTATTAATAGCCAGGATGGCTAGAGCGGTGGAGAGCCATGTCTCTCACCTGCAACACACGCGCACCTCCTAGTCCCATTGGCATAAGACACCAATGGCCTCAGTAATCACATAGCCCCGGCCCAGACTCCTTGATTCCCTCCATACCTATAGCAAACCAGGGGGGTTCACACAGGGTTTTTACTATCCGCTGGTTTCTCACCCCAAGTCTGTTGCAAAGCTGTGAAGTTAACAGCAGCTATATGGCAAGATTTGTCTATTGCTTCTTTGCCCTGCCAGCCCAGAACAGGTTAAACGAGTCAGTTAGAGCTGGGCAAATGCCATCAAGATCTGACTGCTTTCATGGCAACTTTTCCCTATGACATCTTGTGTACTGATTTGTTCCCAAATTATAAAACCAAACAGGACAACTACTGCTGATGTTTCCATCATCTTTTATGACAATAATTTCATTAGAGTTCTAATAAATTTCCACACCAGAATTTAGTATCCAGGTGAAAGATTAAGCTGCAGTTAAACTAAGTTTTCTCGATAAACAGTTGGAAGTATTAGCTGATATCAAACACGGAAGTGTTTGCACAACGAAGCAGGAAGCAGAAAATGCTATAAATAATAAGGTTGAATATGGCTTTATAATCACGGGGAACAGGATCTAATAAATTGAACATATGTTGCTCTGCAAATAATAATGTATGCTAAAAATATCTTGCAACATTATAATATGCTTACTAAACCAGCAAATATAAAATAGCAAAAATATGTCAAAGACTTGAAAATGATCAGAGATTTACAAATTAAGTTCTGAAGTAAATCTTTTCCTCTAGCTATACAGTTTTATTCTGAAGTGCTCAAATAAAATAACAAACTACTTTGAAATACTATGTCAGCTGATAAGTCAGTGCTATGTCAACCAGTCCATAGTAAAACATAAAACCCCTCTGCTGCAAGGACAGACACATTTCCTATATCCTGTCACTTCACAGTTGTCATGGGAAAAAGGAGGTACACAAAATAACCGTGGATCAACTTATTCATGGTAACGAGTTACTTTCTGGTTACATGGTCCTGTCTTTGAGTCCTTAATCGTCTGAGAAATTAAGGTTGAATCTGTCATTTTTCTCTGTCCAGTTAAAATAGATTACAATATAGGGTTTAATCAGAAAAGTATTTTTTATTTTTCAGTGAACAGAATAGCAAAATAATACAGATGTCAGTCATATGACCCTTTGCTCATTATTTGGAATGTACTATACAGAATCTATAGAACACATCTGTTCAAAACACGGTCTGTATGCTGTACTCGCATAATATTTTACTCTTAAAAGATATTAGGAAAAGCATAAAATAAAAGCATAAGGACTTGGTATTAATGCAAATTTTCAGCTGCTGTAATCATCTCTGTCAAAGTTCTCTATTCCATTCTTTTTCTTCTGAAATTTTTTCCCCAAACAATAACTTCCTCAAACATAAAATCACCTCAAATTATATTACAGTAAATTTCAACTCTTAATAGAGATCACAAAAAAGGCAGTAAATTCCATAGCATTTAGCTGTAGTTAAAATATGAGATCTCACTCAAAGTTTACAGAAGTCCATCAAAAAATATGTCTGAGGCTTCATCAGACCTTGGATTTAGACTATGGATCCTAGAACAATGTCAAGTAAGAGGCAGAAACTATCAGTAAGTCTTGTAACAATAAATCAGTATTGCTTAGCAGAGAAATAACAGTGAAAGATCTTCAGTTATCATTTAGAACTGGCAACTAATTGTCTGCAGACTGTCTGCCCATTTACTGCTAACACCAAAGAGGCTGATGTACTGCATTTACAATTTATTGACTGCTAAGAGGAGGATTCAGTTCCTTACTTCCTTGCTTGATACACTGAAGATCCACACATCACAATTTGTATTGCATTCTTGCAAAGTACAAGTAAGTATTTCCAATATATCAGAATCCAACATGGTGATTTGACGCTCACTTGTGTTGTCTTGGGATGAAATCTTCTTTGTGAGCTCCCAGATTTGACATAGGGACTGAATGAAATGGATGCCACTCATTTCCAAGTTGTCTCTGCTAAGCCAACTATGCCATATGGTAATGTTCACAACATAATAAGCAATTCTAGGTCAATGCATATTAATAAAAACTGCAGCGTTCTTGAAATCGTTAGCTTTTCTCTATCCAACACTGTTCTAGCATTGTTTTCTCCACTTTTTGAATGAATAATTCAACAGGGAGAAAAGCATATGAAAGAGCAAGCAGATGCCAATTTATGCATTCTCTGTCTAACCATAGTACTTTTAAGTATATATGCCAACTATCTTTAGTCTTGTGGTTTCCGGCAGATAAGAAATTGCATGCACAGCATTGACCAAGCAAACAAAAGAACCATACATTCCTTATTAAAAGGAATCAACCCATTTCAGGAAAGGAGGATCTTACAACAACGTTTTAGACTTCCCTATAAAGTGTTTCGTGTGCTGGAAATGTTTCCACTATGTAGCTAGTATAAGTGGCAATGATTTCTTAAAACATATTTGTCTTGAACGCTATTTGTTTCTATCCTATGTAGTTTTAAAAAATGAATCAGTTTTTCCTATCCAGGGAGACACTTGTGTTGGATACTTGTAGGAGACATTCTGCCAAGATGGTTACAGGGAAATGAAGGAAAACCACTACATTTTATGACTTCTAAAAGAAGTACAAGGAATGACATGGGACATGTGGAGTCCCAAGAAAATGTACAGCAATGGTAAGATTCAGGTAAATGTATATTTGGGGAAAAAAAAAAAAAAAAAAAAAAAAAGTAATCTTAATCCTTACTGGTCTCAATTAAAGTGTGTAACAGAAAAACCCATCCAGAAGATCAGGCCCATCTTTTTCCTATAATCTGATGTAGAAGTTACATTCCTACTTTAGATATCAATAAATTCAGGGTCAAGACTTAATGAAAGAAACTTAACCCAGCTGAAAGACCACAAAGCTTCAGTGTGCCACAGGGAGAAAGAAGGAGCAGTCAAGGATGTTGCAAGTGCCTTAGGAAGGGAACAAAAATACCCACCTACTAGCAACATTTGAGAAAGAAGCAAGAAGCAGAATGAATTGTGTTGTGCACTTAAACAGTATATTCCCACTAGACACTGCAAAGATTTCTCAGTTTCAGTCAACACTCACCACAGTGAGCTGATTGTCCCATCCTGAGTTAGCAAATATTATGTCTTCTGAAGACAAAAAAAAAAAAAAAAAACAAAAAAACAGAAATAAAACCCAGCTAATCCTCCACTCCCCCATCTGAAAACCGAGATTATATACATGCAATAGCAAGCATATGTATTGCAAATATAAAGAGGGAGGGATAACTGACTCTTACTGGAATAAATTACAGTGACACAAACATTGATATAAACAAATTTCCTTGCAACTACTACTCATAGATTTCCTCAGATATGATGATGAGATAACAACCTTTTATACTTCTTAGTTACCTGCAACATCGACAATTACCTTCTGCCTGTCAACTATTTGTGGCTTAGAAATACCATTTTACTAAGAAATCGTATTTGTTAACTGCTTTAAATATGCCTTCAGCTGAAAGGTTAGTGCCTCTGTGTGTTTGACAATGTGTGTGTATGCATCACACAGACCCTCACCTGCTCAAAAAGTTGTGGTTTTTTTTAACATTATTATGGTATTTTTCAAAGTTAAAGGATTATTTAAAAAAACAATTCTTATTGAAATACTTGAGATTCATGAACCTAGAGAAAGCTTAAAAGCTGATTTAATAAGAGGTATATGAGAAAAATAAGGTAATTGGCAATAGCCCCCAGTGTTCAATAGTATTTCAGTTGAGATTTGGGCGGTTTTGTTTATTTCTTTTTTAGGATTTAGGTAATACAAACACAATAACATGATAACCACTGAGAATTTATTTTATTCTTGCCCTAGTCCTTTGCATTATAATTAGAGAATTGAGTATTTTGTTCTTTCTTTG
The DNA here is from genome assembly GCA_000699545.1 of Podiceps cristatus. Classification (NCBI taxonomy): domain Eukaryota; kingdom Metazoa; phylum Chordata; class Aves; order Podicipediformes; family Podicipedidae; genus Podiceps; species Podiceps cristatus. The sequence continues at coordinate 4,823 of JMFS01137696.1, forward strand.
ACCTGCCAGTCTCCACTGTAAATAATAGAGTTGAAGCTACTTTAGTCTTTCATTTCTAGCTAGTAACAAACACTTTCTAGGACAGATAAACATTTAGAATCAGCAAGAATAATGACATTTTCTCCTTATTTCCTTAAGAAAGTCCAGCCTATTCAATTAGGTGATGTCTGAGAAACTGAACTAGTATTCTGAACTAGTATATTGCATATACTAGTGTGTGTATATATATATAGTATATATACTATACTAGTGTATATATATAGTATATATCTATATACTGAACTAGTATATATGAAAAGAGATTATGAAAATGTCAGTGAGATCAGACTAACAGTATCTGTGAGGAAATTAAACCAACATCTAACTAGAGTATGCTATATATGATCACAGGAGAAAATACCAACTGTAAAGTTAATAGACTTAGGTAATGAGAAAAGGCTAACAAGTACAAAAATTTGATAAAAGACAAATTTTTCATTTATGTGGTCAAACAACCACCATATCAAGGGAAATTAAGACTGTCACAGTTCTTGAAGTTGCTAAATAAAGAATGGATTCTTTTAAAAAAGGAGTCATTACATTTAGTGCAAGCCATTGGCCTTAATATTACAGGCAGTATTAAATACGTGGGCAGACAAATGATTTAACTGATGCCTCTGCTCTTAATATAGATGAATCTGTAAGTCTTAGCTCTTATCCTTTCGGTCACCTTTGTATCACCTGACTGCCCCTAAGGTGTATGACAGTAAATTGTAAAGTCAGGGAATCAAATTCTTTTTGGTTCTTAAGCAAGCAGTGTAGGGCTGCAGATAAAGAGGAAAATATCCTTATGCACTCCCAACCTATTTTATTGAGAATACTAAACATCCATTTTTGAACAAATCATTTTTTGTCATAGAACACATGCCATGCTGAAATTTTAATAACAGATGCCCATGAATATGGACTACTAATTTATGTAATGGATTATTAACATATTAAAGTCAGCAACTCTAATTTACAATATAGATTAAATCCTATAGGACAGAACATTTATTTTCTTTGCAAAAATATAGGCTAGTAATATGAGCTTAAACTTTCAAGCACCATCCGTTGTACATTTACATTATACAAGGGTATATTTTCTGTTGTCCTTGACTTTCTCTGTTTATTTTTTACCCGATGATTTATGTAATGTCTTTGCCAGAAGAGGTGGTGTATAATTCTATTGCATTCTCAGCCTCATTATTAGTAATGGATTCATTTTCAGTTTCATCACTAAAACCAGTTCATTATCTGCAAAAACAAAATTATCTTCATATAGATTCTGAGGTAATTGATTCCTCTATTTATATGCTGAAGAGAACCTTGCTTACTCAAATTGGGAATGAAAACTCTTCTTCCCCTCCCCCTTCCATACAACAGTGACATGAAACAACTGCCGTTTTCACAGATAATATAAAAATAATCAGTGATAAAGTAAATTTAGTTACTCCCAATGGTGTTATTCTTTGCAGAGAGTTTCTCAATGGTATATCTTGGTCAAATGAAATGGACATTATCTTACATTATAAAAGAAAGTCTCTTGAAACATCACTGGAAATAAATATTCAGTTTATTAAGACTTGTGGCTGTTAATATTTACCATTTTCATTCCTCCGTTTTCATTATTCTCCTGTAAGAATACTTGATCCTTTTGCAGCACAGAGCACAATTGAAGATTTACAATAGTATTATTATATACGGAGTACAACTGAAATCTATTTCTCAATCAAAGAGGGTGGGGAGGGGAGGATTGAACAGAAGTGTTCTGAGCACTTTTGATAAAGTAGAAGGGACTTTTTTTTTCTTTCTGATTTTAATTTTGATTCATTTATTTAATATCTGGAGTCAAGAAAGCAGCATGCAGATTGATTTTATGTTTGGTTTTAGGCTCACTGATGATACAATTTTGTTCTAGATCAATTGTGCTTTCTAAGTGATTTACATCTGGGTACTTCTGAATGTGTATCGGCCTGCACATATATTTCTTCACTGAATTTATAATCATAATAAAATAACTATATCACTCTGTCAAGCATGATTAGAAGTCAGATAAACGAGAAAATTCTGTTCTTAACTTGCCTGAAGAAGAGTATAAACCAGTGGAAACTTTCACTTCATTATAAATAATTAAAAAACATCTTAGAAATAGTCCTACTTTCAGTGCTATATCTACTAAGTAAAATCCATTTGCAATTTCCAGTTTCTCAAATGAGTAGTCTTCATGGTCTTTTAATGTATATTTTCATTTGGTCATCCAAAATGCAACAAAAAAATATTTTTTTAAATTTTGCTCTCAAACTTGTATGGACCTACATACCACGTGGAAACACCACATTCTTCTATTGTTTTCTCAGAAAGATCATAACCAGTTGAAAATTAGGGCAGTTAGGCTCTATGGTGGTAACAGAACATTTTGATAATGTACTTCAACTTGATTCTCAGTATTATGATGTTTAATTGATTTTTATGACTGTCTGAAATTATGGAATAGATGAACTCAGAAATAAATCACCAAGACCTTGCTTTAGATTGCTCACACCATGAGGACTTTTGGAACACACCAGTCTCCTGCCCCAGTAGGATGGTTTCCTTTAAAGGAAGGAAACCAGGGAAGGCCTGCTTTTGAAAGCTGTTGATCACAAGTCAGGACTTGGTTGTGTAAGACGCTGAGTTCTCAAACTCCAATACAAATAAAAAATCAATGATTCAGGAGCTGGACTATTCTACAGTCAATGACCTCAAAAATAAATAATAGTATGTGTAATCAATGTGCATTGGGTTTACGTAGCAAGGTTTTGGTAATGGAGGTGGCTGTAGGGGTGGCTACTGTGAGAGCAGACCAGGGGCTATGCCCATGTCAGGAACAGCCAGTTCCAGTTGGCTCCAAAACGGACCCACTGCAGAACACATCTGAGCCCCTCAGCCCTAAGTAGGGTGACTCTGGGAAAGTGTATTTAATAAAGGTTAAAAAATGCTGTGCAGCAGTTCAGAGAGAGAAGTGAGGAGAAAAAAAAAAAAAAAAGGCGTAAGAAACAACTCTCCAGACACCAAAGGCAGTGAAGAAAGAGGGGGAGGAGGGGCTCAACGCACCAGAGCAGAGATTTCCCTGCAGCATGTGGAGAAGACTGCAATGAAGCCGGCTGTACTCTTGCATCCCACGTAGAGGACCATAGTGAAACACGTAGTCCAAGCAGCCTGTGGAAAGGACCCATGCTGGAGCAGTTCATGAAGGAGTGCAATCAGTGAGAGGGACACACGCTAGAGCAGAATACGAGTGTGAGGCGGAAGGAGCAGCAGAGAGGAGCTGTTATGGACTCACCACAGCCCCCATTCTCCATCCCCTGTACCACTTGGAGGGAGAAAGTAGAGGAGTTGGGAATGATGGAGTGAAACTGAGCCTAGGAAGAAGGGGTGTGTGTGTGTGTGGGGGGGTGGTGTGTGAAGGTGTTTTAGTTGTGTCTTGGTTTCTCACCATCCAACTCTATTTGTAATTGTCAATAAATTAAATCTTCCTCTAGTTGAGTCTGTTTTGCCTGCGATGGTATTTGACCCACATACTTTTCCATCTTGTTTTGTCCCCCCTGTCCTCTTGGGGACAGGAGGGAGTGAAGGGAGAGGGGGGAGGCGGGTGGGCTGGCCAAGAACAGGCCACCACAGAATGCTAGAAATTCAAACTCATTCTACCTTGGTACAAAGCTTATGTTCAGCTTGTAGCCTCAGTGGTGGATCTTGGTAAAGAAGCTATGTATTATGTGGGCTTACCTACATTCTATACACAGTTGGTATTTTAGCAATAATGTGCTTCAATTACCTTTCCAGTTCCCCTCCTATTCTACATTCTTATCCATTTGGATCTATAACATCTCTCTGTCTACTTCTATTAAAACAACATAAAAGTAAATTATATCAACAACTTCCAAAAAGTATAAGATCAGCCTCCATAAATATTGCTCTGTATGAATGAACAGTTTTTAAACACATTTTACTGTGGGGTTGTTTTTTTTTTTTTTTTTGGTTTGTTTGTTTGTTTGTTTGTTTTTTTAAAGGCATTTAAAATATCTTTTAAAATGTATTTTTAAAGTAGTTGAATAATTAGTTAAATAATTTTAGATTACCTCTCATCATCAGTTATGAAAGTTTGCATTTGGTATGAAAGTGTTATGAGATACAGCATAATCTGAGGTAATTTCAATACTAAAGGCATATCAGTCACACTCACAAACAGCCTGTGTCATTTTAAAACAATCACTGTCAGAATATTCTTTTATTTTCTTCTGAGGAAACAAGGCCTTTGAAAATGCCTAGTTAAAATCAGTAGTTCCAATTATACTGAAGTAATTAGCATTATTGTAATCCAAATCTGTGTCACTTTCTCAAGAGAAAAGCACACACCTAGCTTTTCAGGAGGAAAACTCAAGTGGTGTTCTCCAGATAGAGAAGATATCTAAATAGTACTTGAATAAATTTAAATCATTAAGAAACCAAGAAAATATAACTTATTGACTGCAGTCTCATTATACATAAACATATAAGGAAATTGTTTAAAAATAGTAAAAAGCATATATCTGAGGGGTTTTTTCTTTCCTCTTCCCCACGATGTGGACTTTGTAAATTTCTGAATCAGTGCAATTAATGAGGTTGACAATACTTCCAAAGACAATAGAGAGAAAAAGAGAGCTAAGGACATAAAGAGGTAAAAATATTACATGTAACATGAATGAAGTAGAGAGAGAAAAGCAGATAAAAGTTGAAAACAAGAACAAATAGTGTGCAACTAGAAACTAGGAATGCAGGAGAAGAAGAGAGATGAGGAAAGAAGGAAAGGTAGAAAAACAAAAGCCCGAGGACAAGAAAATATTTATAGTTTGGAAGGATCGAGTATGTAATACTCAGTCCATTCCTGCATATTTCTGAAGATACCAGTAACTTCCTTCAACTTGCTTCCCGTAGCAAATTTCTAGCTTCTAGAAATTCAGAAGAGAACCCTAACAAACTTACAGTTACAAAATGGAAACAAAGATTACTCCAAGAGATGTGTATTGTCTCATAAAGGAACTTAATCTAATAGTTTTCACTTGCTATATCTTTTTTATTATTATTATTTATATGTTCTAGGATCTTCATTTATTTTTCCTTTCAAAACATCAACAGAGCATCTTCATGAAAAAGTATATTCTTCTCTTTCAAAGAAAATTTGCATTCTTGTGTGTCTTCAGTATTTAGATAAAATTCTCTAAAATGTCTATTAATGCCTATGTCAAGCAGCAAAGACAAATGTAATGTAAGCTATGGCTAGAACATGACTGAAGGATATGAAAGTGTGATGATAATTTGTGAAGATGGGTAGTCAAAATAAATCAAAATAAAAGCATGAAACAGCATGAAGAAATTGAGATAAACTCCACAGTAGTCCAAGAAAATGAAAAGTTTTAAAATGTGAAGATGCAAATATTGTAATATTGAAGGGATTGATAAAATAAATAATTCAGAATTGGTAAAAATCTACATCCGCTTAAATGCTAGGGCAAATAAACACATAGAGTTAAAACAATGTTTAAAACACATGAATAGAAAATCCAGTCTCACAACTGAATTCCTGCAAGATCAAGTGATGACTAGTATTAGAACACAATTAATTTAATTCATATGCAGATTATAGGATTTCTGTTTTCCCAAGGAAATGTGTACCTCAGCCATACGCTTGTCCAAGGAGACAACAGTTTAGAATTTATTTCATTTTTAAACAATAATCTAAGTTCAAATATATTAAGAAAAAAAGTATCTATTTTTATTTTCTGTGGAGATCAGGAATTGGAAGGACTATCGGCAGCTAATATACTTTTTTTTTTTTTTTCTTAGATTAACAAGTGCAAACACTGTACTTAAAATCAGAGGTGTTGATGCATTGCAATAACTTTAGTTCAGGGTTTCATCTAGAAAAGATTTTTTAATAGAAATGTGTTTCACATGTGTTGTGGTTTAACCCCAGATGGTAACCCAATACCACTCAGCTGATCGCTCACTCCCCCCTCCCTGGTGGGGTGGGGA
>KL289648.1:0-10165 GCA_000699545.1 Podiceps cristatus
GTCAACCGCACCACTCAGCTTGGTGTCATGAGACACCAGAGAGTCAGTCTGCAAGACAGAGAACTGCAGGGGGTCAGGCTGAAACTGCCTTATGTTTTTTTGGAATGCAGATAACCTGAACGTCTGAAAACAGGAATGAAGAGTTAAATTAATACAAATGAGATCTCTGTAAATGGAGAAATTTTCCCCTATGTCTTTTTTTTAAATGCAAACTCTGCATCTCTGCATTGCAGTGACTGACACGGTAGGCTCTCTCCCCTGAACCATGCTTCAAAAACCTCTGGAAAAAGAACACATGAGGACAATTTCATGCTTCCTTGCTCAAAGGCAAAACTTGATTTAAAGTCAAATGTATCCAACCCGAATTATCTGTCCTCCTTTAAACTTAAGGCCTGAATCTGTTCAGCCCAAACTGCTGTGTGTTTGCTGAACATTGCCAGTCATTCACCCTTTGCTTGAGGCATCCTTCTCAGATGCTGCCTTTTTCTACTCGGGAAGACTGGGGACTGCTGTTGTGTGGGCCGCCAAACAACTGAAAATTCCCGAGATGCCAGTCTTGGGAGCTTTGCTGGCCTCATAGGTTATAGGACTCCCTTGACACAAGGCACATGCAATCTCTCGAGGTCCCTGGCCCCCTTGCATGTGTGCTAAGCTACTCAAAAGTAATTCCTTTCGCCCTCCAGCTATACCTAACACAGCCGTACCAGTTGAATTAAAAGCAGAATAATGCTTGAATTCAACTCTGTAGAGCAACGTGGTGAATGGTATCGACACAGGACTCCAGAAGTGCTGTGACTCTGGACATGTGGTGTAGATCCTGATAATCAGGAAAAGGGTTAAAAAAATGTAAATCCCCCAAAGAATGCTGTTCTAGGGGAATGTTTTTTCAGTATCCCAGCACAGCTCTTTTTTATAAACAGAAGAGCATATGGTTCTTATGAACTCTAAAATGTTTATTTTTTTAGTAACGTTTTATGGAACTAATAAATGTCAAAATATTTGATTTCAACTCAGGAAGAAAATTCCAGCTTTCAGCATGTTATGCTTTTATAATTTTATTGGCAAATCAGTTAGCAAAATAAAAAAGCAGCTCAGAATTTTCAAGGTGAAATTAACATTAATCACTACACAGGGATGAATCTGTCATCATTACAGTAAAAATACCGGGCTTATAGAAAGAGATTCTCTGGATTTGCTGCACCTTTCCTGGTCTCAGATAGCTAATGAAGTAGGTGTCCGTGCTTCAGCCAGTGCTGTGATTACAGCGTAGCATGAACTAGTTCAGGCCAACTTAAAACTACTTTATTTGGTTACTGGTGGCATTTGAACCACAGCAGCTAAGTAGTGGCAGTAAAACCTCTTCAGGAAGTTGAGTAAATATTTGGAGTAGTCACCATAACGTGGAGCCCCATGCTTTTCCTCTGAACAGCTACCAGAACCTGACATGGTTAGCTATGGCTGTACTACTTTGCGGAGCAAACGGGCTACTAAGACTGGTTGATTCTGGCCCTGGTTGTGGGTGATTGCAATCTGTTTGCTTTATTAGACAGCCAAACCCATCAACAACAGCTGAAGACAGTATGAATGTTCTCATCAGTAAAATACCTTTTTGATTTTTTTTTTATGTAGTAGCTCCAAGATGTTTTGTTGTGTTCAGAAAAAAGATCATTCCACACATTGAGTTAGAGGCCTAGTTGGTTAAGATGGAGGACTTGTTGCTAATGAATATTTCATAGATTATAGATGATAAATGAAGCAGAGAAAAGTGTTTTAGAAGTGCATTCGCTCTCTTACATCGACCTTGCAGATTTGACGTGCTAAGCTTACTGAAGCGTATGCGGGTATGCATGCAAAGCAATGAGTGGAGTATTGCTATTCAGTGTCTGTGTCCTCCCAGTACGAACTGTGCCACATCTCTGCATATTTGTTGGTTTCAGTATACAGTGTAGGATGACAGCACATCAGTGGAATGGCAAGACAAGCAGTATTTGTCCATCAAGCCAGACAAGTGCTCCTTTCCTGATTAAAGAGAGTACATTTTCGTGCAACTTACAATTAGACTGTGGAATACATTGCCACAGGATGTTACTCCAGGCCAAGAATTTGGCAAGATGCAAAAAGAAACGGAATACTAATTCTAATAATATTTTTTTTGAAACAGAGATTCAACTCATATTTCAGTTTTGAGGCCAGCCTACAGCTTTTAAGGATTAGGATGAAACACAGAGATGAATTATCGTGTCTCCAGTCACCATAGTGTTTCTTTTTCCTTCCTCTGGCTATTGTCAGGAACAAAATGCTGAACTAAGTGGGTTGGCTCTAATTCTGTATCTATTTATCAATGATCCCTCTGTACAGTCTTATTTATGGAGAACATGAATACGGAATTTACATTTGTGCAAACTAGAGTTGCTAGTGGCCAGATCCTGGTTAAAAACACGAAAAAGCTTGAGTAAACACACACTGTCTTCATTCAGTTAAACTTGTAGTATCATACACAAGCTGTGGCATAATGCTAAGTGAAGTGTACTAGTACTCTATATACACAGGGATGTAACTATGCTTTGTAATGTTTGCTGCTACCAAAATTCCTGTTTCTAGTAAGTTGTTTTGCCTATAATCTACAAAGAACACACATCACCCATTGGAAAACAGAGCTAGACAAACAAACAAAAAGAACCACAACATAAAGGTATCAGAAAAGGAAGCTTTTTCCAAAGATAAATATTCATACCTCAAATATTTAAGTGTGGCTAATGACATTCATGCTTTAGATTCTGTTCATCTTGTATAAACAGTACTTGCTGCAGGCCGTAATCTTGGGGAGGATATGTTTTTGGTGTGCTAGAGAAGAAATGAATGAATTGGGATGTTCACGTTTTACAGTCGGAATTTCCACCCTTTGATGATTTCCTATTTTCAGGTCTTGATTTTATGTTGTACAAACTTTATAGTTGAAAGGGTGGGAGGAAAAAAATTTTTGAGGAGTCCTGTGTTACCTTCTTTCTTCCCTTGAATTTACAAATTCAGTATGCAGTTGTTTTAGAAATCATTGTTTTGGCCCGAGGATTGTACTACCTCTTTTCCAAGAGGTAGAATAACTCATTCAATTTAATTGTCTTTCATTCTGTTTAAAAATTGCTCTGAAATCCACATCACAGTGTAAAAGAAAGTCTTCTCTCGAGTGGGAAGTGTTTATTTCAGAGTAGATAGTTCAGCAGAGGTGGGGATGGAAATACGCTGATGCTGCCCACAAAGACAGCACAACCTTAAATATAACCCTCAGGGGCCTTCTGATTTCTGCTCTGCCACCGACTCTTCTGAGACAAGTCTCGAGGCAAGTTTGCAGCCTTTGTACATCTTTTTTTCCCCCAAACCTTACCCACATCTGAAGGGAAGCACAACATGACCTCTCCCTCCCTTAGTGTGACACAAAGGAGACACAGGCAGCAGGGGCATTTCACAGACCGGCAGGTGGGAGAACAGGGATCCAGTACAGCCTGAAAAAAGCCTCCGTCTGCCAGAGAGGCAGGCATCAGGATGCCTCTGATCTAAGGATTAGGATGAGCTCAGAAAGCCACAAGTGTATGTCTGCGGGTCGTTCCCTCCAGCACAGACAAGAGCCGCTCCCAAAAAGTGAGCGAGAACCTTGGAGTTCTAATTTTCAGTCCCTGACACAGAAATGTCAGCAGGTCACAAGTTTTATGTCACTGGCCTACATTTTCCCTAGTTTGTGTTCTTGTATTGTGACAACATATTTATATTTTTTCTTCAGTTAATCATTGCACTTTGCTTCTTAGAGTCTACAATGCTTTGGAGTCTCAAGACATAGTATTTGCGGATGTGGCCCCTTTGCTAACATCTCTCCTGGATGGGTAAGTTAAAAGGTGGGAGCAAGAAAGCTAAAGTGCAATAATCTACCGAAATCCATCAATTAAAAAAAAAAAAAAAATTACTTAATAGTGGCAGTCCTGTCAAGTTTTGTGGCTTTGCACTTCCGTTTTCCTGTTTTCTTTCTACTCAACACCAAGTGAATGTTGTTTTCCATATAAATTGTGAAAACACTGGTTACAAAATTTAGTGGAATAAAAAAAACTAGTAGGGTTTTTTTTTTTTTTTCCTCTGGTTTTTTTGTAGCAAAGGGAAGCATTGCTTTTAATGGGGGGTAATTTTTTTTTTCCCTTTGTGTTTTTGTAGGTTGTGTTTTATAAGTGGTTTTCAGTTGCAGATATGGTTGCAAAAGACATCTTTTCCAACAGTGTGTTCATATCTGAAAGGCTTGCCAGGGCCACTCTCTGATCATCTGTTCTTTTTTCATGTATAGCACAGGCTTAGGAGCTGGTATAATCAGTTCCTGGTTGAACCAGAACTGAGCATCCTCAGTCATGGTTCTAATGCTCCTTCGGGCACTGGGGTTAAACCAGAATCTCGGTTTGAATACAGAACTGACCAGTAGCGAGCGCTACAAATACATGTAATTACTTCTAGCCACTGAAGTTCACAGAGTGTGATTTTTCATTTATAATTGAGCCAACTGGAGCTACTCTTGCAAAGAAGCCTCGAAGTGCATATTGTTATAATCCTTGAGGCTTGAACTGAGCTTTATACAGAACTTCCTTTCTGCTCCTTTCCCATCCCCGCTCCAATTCCACTCAATTATAGATGGTTGTCATAGAGCTGTCATGGACCTTTCCCTCCCTGCAGAGGGAAAGACAGTCCCTGTCCGTCCACAGTGGCGTAGCTGAACAGTGGCAATCCTTGTTCTGGCAGCCTGCGCACTGAAGTTTCCAAGTCTCCGTTTCTTAAAAGCAGCCTGGAAGAGACATATCAGGATATTGTGGATATTGGGGATTCCCAGCCATCCCTTTACACATGCCACAGAGGGGCCCACCAGAGCCACCTGGGCTAAGGGAAGTCCTATATGGAATTATTCTAGTTTACCAAGGATAAGTAAGCAATTTTCATAGCTGAGCAACCTAGGGACCACTAGGTTTGAGGAGGCTGAAGAAGTCCTTATAACCACTGTTTTCTCCTTCTACTTTTCCTTTTGCAATGAACGTAAGTTTGCTTTGGCTCAGTATGTCGCATATGTATCTACAGACATATCTGATCTGGACCTCGATCTGCTATACTTCCCGCTTTCTAATTTCCACATTGAGAGAATCCTGTCCTGAAAGCTAAGATTCTTATATTCAGTTAGGAAATGTTCTGTTATTGAAAACGAAAGACCTCTCTTGTTCTTTCAGAAGTGCCATTTAAACAGAAGCAGGTTTTCAGGGAAGGCGAGGCTCTGCGTTCGAGCCGTGTTTCTCAGCAGCATTCCCATTGTAAATGGGAAACAGACATACTTAGTCTGAACCCTGAACCTCTTTGCTGCTCCGGATGGTTTTAGTCTGTGCTCCAAAGTGGTCTGTAACAACTTCTAGCTTAAGTAGAAAGTTCCACTCCTTTATTTTTTCTTTGTTTTTCTTTCTTAATGAATTGTCTCATTTTTCAGTGTAAATATACAGCAAGAAAAGATTGTTCCATATGCAAAACAAAGTACAGCAGGCTTCAAAATTTACAGTTAACCTTACAGGGCCAGCAAGAAAGGAAGATAACATTTCTTTACAGCATTAAGGAATCAAACTTGTTTGGGTTTTTTTTTAAGAATAAATTTCGCCTCCATTGATTTCCTTTAACAGTGTTCTCTCCTAGTGGTAACTTTGCTATAGTGAACAGCCACGCTCTTTTCAGGAGAAAAACACTGTGAAGCTATTGATATTCTAGTTTGACAATAACAGTGTTTCCAGACATGAATATAACTAATGAAGCGGAGTGGAGAAAGAAATGTTGGGGCACATAGGTGAATTGTAGTCCCAAATTTTCAGATTGCTCTATTTGAAACCCTTCAGTTGGAACCACAACACCAACGAAGTAAACTAGGTAAATATAAACCAGTCTGCTGCTGCTGCCTGTCCTCTTGTTGAATCACCCAACAATTCATTCTCTCCTGTGCCTACTTAGATACAATACTGCTTTGGATAGTGTTAGCTCACTTGGGCTTGCTGAAGTGCTGCTTTGCTTTGGCAGAGAGGTTATCACTGGCTTAATGCCTGATTTGGATCTCTGTCTTCAAGGTTACAAGCGCTTGCCTACCTGGTTTCTAATCATATCATCTGTATCTTCTCAGAACTATTTTGTCCATGTTGCTTGCTTTCTAACAAGTAGAAAATAAGGAAAATGTGAGTAGTTGGACTATATGCATGTTTGAGAGACTTCTGAAAATACCTCCATTCCATTTTTCCTAAGGAAAACTACTACTTGCAAACTTCTTGTCTCCCTTTTTGGTTCCAAAGATCAATCTGGTTTTGAAGCGAGGCTACAAGTCTCAAGAAGCTACAGGCTGGCCAGGCAGTGTGTGTTAGGGGTGGAATTGTGAAAACTGCTCATTGTTAGCCTAGCTGAAAACTACCAGAACTAGTGGGAGCTGCCCCACTGACATAAATGCAAGTAGAGTTATGTCAGCTGTGAATGCTCGGGGAAATCCCTTGTTTCAGATTTACAGCCCTAATTTCTAGCACATTTCATTTTGCTGTAGTGCTCTTTACATTCAGTTACAATTATCTCATCTCCTTACTTCACCAAATCCATGACTAGACTTCTATTTTGTACTCTGCATCCTGAAATGTAGAGGGACCTTACTATAGATTCACTGACGGCAACTTTGACTTTGCATCCCCAGAAGGGGGTACCCAGGTAGTTGCTGTGTTGCCCACATTTCTTTCTAACAGGAGAAAGCTTTCTAGGTAATACTCCAAGAATAATTCCTTCTAGGCATGTTTAATATGCAAAATACCGCTGCAAATGTATTTCTCTTCAGTAGTCATGTAAGTATTTCATGACTTGAAACCATACATTTAAAATGGTTAGATGAGGGGTGTTCATTGCAATTTGCTGGCGTGTGTTTGAAACAACATTTTTGATATGAGAGAAAATGTCAGATAACCAAAAGCAGCTGTGCGGGTCTGCCCACAGAGGAGGCAGAGCTTAGGCAGTGAAACTTCACTCCCTGGCAGACCAGGAGCAAGCCCATTCTTGCAGCTCTCTGGTAGAGCAGAAGTTTCGGCGTACTGCAAAGCACTCCTTGTGTGTGGAGATTTTGCTAACGCTGTGTCTCTGAACAAACAAGATAGTCCAGGGAAGGAGCAGCTCTGTCAGCACAACCGCATGTCTTCCAAGAGTGTTTGCTGGCACGGTTCTGTGGCCAGCACCAAGGTGCTGGCAGGTGCCGCAGAGCGGACGCAGCAAGCAGGGACTCACCTTCAGCTGCCCGGTACAGTATTGGTCCTCAACACAAAGTAGTAGCGTGGCTGGATACATTTGTATTCACCCGCTTGTTTTCCTGAAGATGTTGACTTTGATCCGCCTGTGTTAGAAACACACTTTCTGGGTAGGATTCCTGCATCTAAATTCAGATCCTCACAGCACAGATATCCACAACAGAGCTCACAGCTGTGGACTTTTTAAAAATTATTTTCAGTGCAGAGAAACGGGCATTTTCAAAGTTCTGTTCATTAGGCATATTTTAAATGTCTGCTTCAGAAGATGATGGATTGTTTCCCGGGTGCCTGTACCTCTGCAGTGACGTCGTACGTTTTCACCTTCTACAAGTCCATGCCAGAGCCATTCCTGCCGCCTTTATTCCAGAGTAGTGTCTGTGTGCCTGCTTATACTGGAACAATGCATTTGGTTTAAAATTTAGGCCTCTTAGTATTAGGGCAGTCTTTATCTTTTTCAGTGACTGAGGACTATGACTGATGAGCCTGCCTGAAAAAGACTACGAGAGCTGAAGAGTTTGCTGTTCCCAGCTGTTAAGATATTAGTGCTGTGGTTTGCATAGAACTGTAAGACAAATCAAGCCCAGAAATGGTTTACTTTAAAATGCTGTACTGTAAACTGCAGCGGTTAAAGCAGCTCAGCAGCGCATAAACTGGAAGTCGGGCAGACGGGAGGTCTAACCTCATCAGTCATTCCAAGCTAAGCATCCCTTAAACTCTGCTTGAAAGCATCCCTTCAACTCTGCTTAAAAAGTAAAATCTGTTTAGGCAACATTATGAGCATTATCAGCACATTTCTGACAGTTTGTGTTCCCAAATTGTTTGGGGTTTGACTTGTCACCTAACAAACACATTTGGTAATGGTAAAATAAATGAAGGCCCTTTTAATTTTCAGGTACAATGTGTGTATCATGGCTTATGGGCAAACTGGAAGTGGAAAGACATACACAATGTTGGGACCCCAGTTAGCGGAGAACTTTGCATTCTCCACAGAAGATGAATCTGAACTTGGAATTATTCCTCGAGCTACCCAAGAAGTGTTCAGGTAACAACTAAGTAAAGGCTCATGCCAGTGGCAGTCACCTTAAACTTTATAGAAAGAATGAAACAATGTTTGTAATGTATTTATCATGACAGATTTCGCCTTCGCAATGATTCATATTTATAGCTTCTCTGACTGCCGTTCGATATTTGAGTTTTGATATAGATTTCTAGTCTCTCTCCTGCTTAGTCTGATTTTCTAAGAAAATAAGATTATGGGATCTTGCTGCATGTTATCTGTCCATCTGTCTTTTGGACTGCTAATTAGCTTTTCAATACGTTTCAACCATAGTTGTGGGAGTCCAAAAGATAACTAAGTTCTTACAAGTTTTGTGACAATTGATAATTGGAATAAATGAAGAGGATCGAGATTAGAACCCAGCCCCCAAGAAGCACAGTAGAATCTGTTCCTGCTTTGAGAATTCTTAGATTTTTTAGTTGAATTTACTGCATGATTTGAACAGATACGCTGCTATGTTATAATAGAATCATATAATTGTTTAGGTTTGAAGAGACCTTTAAGATCTTTGGGTCCAACCGTTAACCTAGTGCTGCTAAGTCCACCGCTAAGCCATGTCCCGAAGCGCCCCATCTACACGATGAGCCATTAGAGGTTTTTCCAGCTAAGCCCATTTCTTTTGGAGAAGGGTATAAGCTAATTTCAAGATCCAATTTTGTACTAGAATAACTGTCTAACTGTAGATACTCTCCTGAATAGACAAGTCCTTAATTTATGAATTTTCTGAGGCTGTGGACAGATAACCTCTTACAGATCTAGCTGAGCAGTTTACCATCTCTGCCTGTTCATTGCTTGCACTCTGACAGAGTTTATCATACCCTGAGCTCTGAATGCGATAACATCCAGCAGACAAATGGTATAAAAAGATCTTGAGGAGGGAGGGAGGGAGGTTAGTGGAGAAAAACAATTCAAGCTGGCATGGCTGTTTGGAAAATGGAAGTTTTATTTACTGCTTCACATATAATTTAACTACATAGTCTGATTCTTCAGCTTAACAGTAGCATGTGGATGAGGCAAAGCCATGGTTGTGGATATTTAATAAGCACTTTTATCAGGTTGTAATTAGATTACAATTAAAGAATCTAGCTTTATTTACAGATTGTTCACTTGGGGTTTGACTTCAATATTTTTTGGCTTTTTCTTTTTTTTTATTTCTATTTTTATTCTCCAGGCTTATTTCAGAAAAGCCACCAGGAAGTTACTGGGTTGAGGTTTCTGTTGTAGAAGTGTATAATAATGAAATTTTTGATCTTCTGGCCAAAGACAGTTGTGGAAAAGTATCTGGCGTCAAACGTGATGTTATCACAACCAGAGAAGGAAAGAGCGATGTTCCATTGCTTACTCTTGAGTAAGTACATGTTTTGATCCTTTATCGTCCAGCTGTGATCTGGTGTCAATGAAACGTATAGCTGTTACAAAATTGCATTATAGGCAGCCGTTATCACTTCTAAACAATGGGTCCTTACCATATGCAAAAGAACAATTCTCACTGTTGCCTATTAGACTGCAGTTGGCTGCAAATGTCAAAATACTTTTAGAAATAACAGTACAATTAGTTTGGGTTATACTCCTGTGTTAAGTGCCTCACACTCAGGATGCCTGAAGGTAGCTGTGTATTTTGTTGTTGCTGGATCTAGGGCATCTTGTCAGCTGTAGAAAAAGAAGGGGTAACCCAGTCATAAAGCACTTTCCCTTTAGTCTTACTAAGTTACAAAATTTACAGATGATAACATAAATGTATGTACTTCTTGTAGATTTTTAAGCAGCTGTAGAGTGTTAGCTTTCC
>KL289648.1:13462-33643 GCA_000699545.1 Podiceps cristatus
AGTTGGACTTAATGATCTTAAAGGTCTTTTCCAACCTAAACGCTTCTATGATTCTATAAATACTCATTTCTAATGCAAATATAAATAAGAATATGGACTTGTATCTCAATTACAATGCAAGCAGCAAAAAAAAGTCCCATTCATAAACAGGTTATGTTAATAATTACACAGAAAGGTTAATAAGAAAAAGCAAACCCGAACAAAGTAATGGAACCATTGAATGAGGCCACCCAGCTGCCTGAAATCTAAAGTAAACAGCTGGTGCTTTGAATAAAAGCACATCCTATTTGTGATAATATTTCAACTAGACTATATTGGCCTTCTGAGTCTCATTGGCTTCTCCATAGATCCATTAAAGTACAGTAGTCTCTTTCCTGCTAACATGTACATCTTACTGAATCACAAAAATCTCAGTCTCTTTCTTCTTTTATGGCTTGGTTGACTTTGGAGCACATTCAGCATCAAATTTTTAACCTAACCACAACAGGGCTTCTCTTTGTAGAATCTGGTCCTGGAACGTGTGGTACATACAGCACGATAAAGTCAGAGATTAGACTCAAAGACGATTACTGTCAGTCCTGCTGAGAAGCTACCGTGCCAGGCTTGCAGTGCTGGGCTGGGGATGCCGGTTACCTCCGACGCTACCTGCAGCTTCCCAGGAGGTGAGCAGCACCGACAGCGTTACCCTGAGGCCTGTCTTCGCCTGCAAACGCGAGTTGGAAGACAGCAGCTTGCAGCACTGACCCCTTGCCGGTGCACAGCAGCAGCTCCCAGAAGCCGATCACTTGTTGCTGCGTACCTAGTGAAGGCTGCGTTCCTCTCGGGCTGCCCAGTCCTGGCTGACTAGCTATTGGAGGGTGCAGTTCAAAACTCAGGAAGGCAAGATCTGCCTCCTCGGACAGATTCCTAGGAGATTCCTCTGTCCTAGGATTCCTAGGACAGATTCCTCGGACAGATTCCTAGGAGATCTCCTCCTAGGAAAGAGGGGGAGAATCTTTTCGGTAGGGACAGTGGTGACAGGACAAGGGGTAATGGATTTAAATGGATTTAAACTAAAACAGGGTAGGTTTAGATTAGATGTAAGGAAGAAATTCTTTACAATGAGGGTGGTGAAGCACTGGAACGGGTTGCCCAGAGAGGTGGTGGATGCCCCATCCCTGGAAACATTCAAGACCAGGTTGGACGGGGCTCTGAGCAACCTGGTCTAGGTAGTGGTGTCCCTGCTCACTGCAGGGGGGTTGGACTAGATGACCGCTAGCGGTCCCTTCCAACCCAAAACATTCTATGATTCTATGATTCTATGATTCTATGACTTGAGGCGATAGTCAGATCACCCCAGTGTGAGGCTCTGCCTTCTCTGACAGCAGGAACTAGAGCCGCTGCTTCCCTGCCGGTGCCAGGTACAGCAACCAGGGAAACATTACCAGTGGATGCACAGAGGCAGAGGTGCTGCGGGGGAGACCGGCACGTGTGCCTCAGGCTCGATTGGCAAAGTCTGTAGGGGTCATTTAGCTCCTGCAGTTGCACAGGGAACTACTTTTGGGTGGCTGCTTCCCTTAAGTGTCTATTAGTATGTGTGGCTAAGTGGTTTTCTGTTCTTCAGATGCCCTTGCTTTATTTTCAGAGCAAATTGTTTTCGCTGCGTATACCTCTTTTGTCTCTAAACTCTTCAAGTATGGCTGCTCTTAGCATAAAATAAGTTTGTGCCCAGTGTGACTCTCACTGAAATTGGACAAATCTAAGTCAAGAAGGCTTTGCCTTTTATCACATGCTTGCTTTTGCTGACTGCAGCGATGTGGAACCAAGCCTGTCGCCTGTCAGGAAAGTTATTAATGGTCCTGGTGTTATGGGGCATTCAGTAACCACGCTGTGACATGCAGTCATAATAATTTATACCCCCATTTAGAAACTAATGTTTAGATGATGTAACTTGAGTGATTATTGAAGAAGGCAATGCAGTGAAAGGAAAAGGTGGGCAAACTTACCTCATTTGTTTTAAAGATTGCAAACCTGGGGGAAATGATAGTGGTCTCTCTATTTACCTAATTATTTCACTTTCCTTGTTAGGTTTTGCCCTTTGATTGGTCATTTTTTTGCAGTATTTCCTTTAACTGGAAAAGAAAACAGATTGTATGAGATAAACTGGTCTATAGAAACTTATGCCTGTCTATTCTGACACTGTGCTGGAGTCCTCGCTCATTGAACTTTTTTCCAGGGATTCTGGATTTAATTCCAAATGCAAAATCTGATTTCCAAAGGCCCAGAGGAATTTAAGTTTTTTGCCCTAATTCTGTACCTCCCAAAGAACAGGAGATACCTTAACATAAACTGGACAACTTCATTTCTGTAAGACCAGAGATTCCAGGAATGTCTGTGTTTTTTCTTCCGAAGTGTGGAGGTGTAGAAATTTCAGTAACTTCTAGAGCTGAGCTACAGTATCTATAGACCTAGCAGGACGCTGCTTTAGCACTTTCAGTACTACATCACAGCTTTTGTCTTGAATTTTCGTCTTGGACTATATCCAATGTGAAAAAGTCTATGTACAGTTGTTTGTGCGGCTCAAAACTGAGATGAGTTTAAGGAGTTAGAAAAGCAGGGAACTGGAAATGCTCAGATTCACATCTAAATTGTCAGCTTTTTTGTGACTTTTACTGTGAGCCAGTTTAAACTTCTGCTTGTTTCTTTACTTCCTAGGACTGTTGAAAATGCATCTGAATTTTTGCACCTGGTCAAGAAAGGCCTACAGCTGAGAGTCAGGCACCCAACCCTGGTGCATGCTCATTCCTCTCGTTCTCATCTGGTAGTTACATTGACCATAACCACAATTATCTCTGGAGATAACTTTGGTAAGTCGGATGTTACTAAAATATATCTAGAGCCAGTTGTCTTTTTGAAAACCAGTTTGTGGACTGAGAGATTTTCATATTGGTTTTTCCTCCTTTTTCCAATGTTTAATACATTCCCTTAGGTCTTTTCCATTGTTTAACTTCTGTGTATCATCTTAAATAACTGACCAGTTTCATGTCTGAATGCTCCTGAAACTTTCATAAAGAAAACTTTTCACTTTTCTTTACTTGTCTTGACTTAGAGTTCTTGAAGTTTTATAGCATGAAACAACTAATGAAATAAATGCTATCAGTAAGTCATAAGTTATAAGACAAGAAGATATCAATAAGATGGATACTCAAATACAGTACTTAAATCACTTCATATGATGTATCATACAATTATTCATGCTAAGTTTGTGGTAAAGCTATCCATGCATTTTAGGGATCACCATATGCTTTCAGGCAAGAAAGAATTATTTTTTTTTACCCGCTGCCTTGCAAAAACATCCATTAAATTCAGAGTCTCTTGAACTGTTAATAGTAGGCCACTGTAGGAACAGACAACATAGTTGTCTTATTTACTATGGCAAACCCCCTATTTCTACTTTTCTTTACCACACCAAGACTTACCAGTTTATTGCTTTAGGAATAACTTCGGCTTTTGGGGGTTAACTTTGTTTTCTTTTGCTCACGTTGTAATTAGGCTCTCTGCTTCCAGTGCTGTGGTCCATCTCCTTCATACTCTGTAACAATGATACGGCTTTAGAAAGTGGAATATATTTAACATTTTTTCCCTTAGATTGCTATCAGAAATTAAACCGACAATACTAGCAAAACAGAATAAACAGTGCCTTCACTTGCCTCTGGGCCTTCCCAAAAGACACGGTTACTTCAGAAGCTGCAGCTCCAGTGTTCCGGATGTGAGCTCTAGCCAGTTCCAGATTCTTGTCAATCAGACAGATGTTCCTTTTCAAAACGCAGTGTTTGCACCGTTAGCATACCATCTTGTCTAGTCCAGGCTTCCCTTTGCCATTTCGAATTGCAGTCACCCTACTATGCCGTGTTGTCTGGCAGCCAAGCTCCCCAGAAATGTCTGATTTATGGTGAATGCAGCCTCAGGCTTTCTGCTCATAGCGCGTGGATGAAGGTGTGCGATATGGGGGGACGGAGCAGCACTGCGGATGGGACCTTGCTATAGCAGTGTGGCAGTGCGTTCTGTCGTGTTTAAATGGAGAAATTCCTGTGTTTAAGAGGAAAAAATCCCGACTAAAAAGCTAGGTGCAATTGTGAAATATCTCAACACCAGTGATCTAAGTTGTAGATGAATTCTGCACCTAAAGCCAGGGTTGACAAGCCAGCACTTTTTCAGGGTTGATTAAGGTCTTTTAGCATTTTGTTTCAGTAATATCTGTTGTTTGAGGAGAGCAGTTTCTTAATTTCCTCATCGCAAACTGAAAAGGAGCGAGAACACTTATTTTTACACTTTATGGCCCGAAGCCATTTATTCTGTGTAAACCAACACAGCTGCTCTGTCTACACTGCGAACAGCTAGCTCGGGTTTGAGCAGGAGCCTAGCTGGCGAGGTACAGAGCCCTGCAACCCAATTCAGTCTGCTCCGTACTCAAGTAAGGAACTTTGCGCTGTTGCAGCTAGACTCTTTAAGTCCCCAGGAAAGTCTGTTGTCTCTATTACCTGTAGCAGAATATGCACTTTTATTCTTTTATGACTTTCAGAGAGAGATGGATGAAAAACAAAACACTGAAGGAAAAAAGCAAAACTGCTTTGGGGAAGCCCTTTTGCCATATACTCCTGCTAAGCTAATGTAAAAAGCAGCTTTCCCAGAGAATCTGTTGTCTTCTTCCTTCCCAGCAGAGAGTGAAAGCCAGATGCTGCTGCTGAGGAAGAAGGAGGATATGAAGTAGTCTAGTGCAGCTACAGAACTACCAGGAGTAGTAGGTAACGAACCTGAACAACTGGGAGTAATGCTATTGAGGCTAATAGCTCACCATGTGGAGATGCAGCTGTGGGATATGAGGGCTGAAGGAAATCTAGAGGGAACAGCGGCAAAGGACAAAACAGAGAGGCAGGATGAGGAGGTCTTTGGTTTGGTTTAGTTTGTTTTTTTGCCAGAGCACCAGCAGGTGATGTTTCAAATACATAGAAACAGACTTCAGAGCTTACTCCTCCCAAACATCCAAAAATCTCACTTTGGTTGCAGTCAACCTAAAACATGAAAAAAAATGCCTCTTTGGAGTCCTTACTGGACTCCTGTCTCATGTTTTCCATGTAGAAGTGTAAACAATGGGGATATTAGATACAACGCAACCTGCACCAAGTCTTGTTACCAACTGGTACAATCGGTTTGATGAGCAAAACCTTAAATAAGATGGAAAACGTCATTGAGCCTGCCCATGCCATTGATTCTGACTTGTATATTGCTTCTCTTAGAATAGCCTGAAACAGCAGATATTGGGCTTCCCCTGTCAATGCACCATTTTCCCCCATCCCGATTTCCAGTGTCAGTGAGAAGCTCCCCTTGTTTGTTTTTTCCATTAACCAGGTACTTCATGGGAAGATGAACAAATGAGTCAGAGACTAAATAAAGAGGTTTCCTACACTTTGCCACAAAAAATGGGAGACACTAAATCCACCTCTTCTTCCAGAGCCTCTTCACCAGCACAACTCGAAGCAACTGAGAAAATTAAGCAAGTCAAAACTAGGTTGCAGCTGGTGGACCTGGCTGGTAGCGAGTGTGTTGGTAAGTGAACTTGCCTGTTTATGGGGCTGGATCCTCCCAGATCTAGGTTCCAGTAGTTGCCTTCACCTCTATCTGTAGGGATCCACGCTACCCTGCTTTCACACACGGGGTGGTTTGAACCCACAGATCCTTGCATAAACAAAATTTGGGGGGCAGATTGTTCCAGTTTCACACTGGTACAGTTTAACTGAAAATCTGACTGCATAAGCTTGAAATAAGCCCAGGGCGGTTACCCATATCGTAGGTGTATTATTTGTTCAGACTGGTTCTATTAGGCCTGTTTTTCTACTCTGAAAATTAGCATGCCTTTGTACAGAAATGTTTAAAGTGCATAAATTATTTAAATAATACAAATATCTGTAATAATTGATATCACCATGTGTGGGTTTTTCTGCCTTATTGTGGAAAAAGTCTTGGAGAAAGTTAGTGTTGAAAAGATAATACTGTTTTCATTGTTTCTTCAAAGCATTTTCCTCCTCCTGCCTCCTCTATGCACAGAATAATTTTTAAAACGTGATTATTTCCTAAAGGACAAGCTTTCTTACCAAGAAAAGCCGTGCAGCCGAATGTACCATTCCAGAAATAATGTTTTGAAAACTGATCCAGTATTATGAAAGAGGTTTTTACTTTACTGCCAAGAATTCTTGCTGTTGCTCACTGTTAAACTTTTGTTCTACAGAGAAACCTAATATAATACATTATTTTTTTCATTTGCTCTGAGTGCTGGAAACCGTTTGGTAAACATGTAGTTGAGCAACAGTCTGTGTGTTCTCTCAGTTCAACCAGGACAAACATTTACTTGGTTTGGGGCTTGATGGGCCAGATCCTCCAGTGAAGCCAGAAGAACTGCGCTCGCTTACATCTGTGTTCGATGAGGCCCAGCACGTGCCTCTGGCAGACTCACCTCTGCCATCAGCCATGCTGGTGGACTTACTCTGATAAAAGCGAGGGCGGCTGTTAACTCATAATTGTTTTAAAATGTGGACAAATTTAAGTGAGCAGCAGCACAGCAGGCTCCTCGCACACTTCGGCGCCCTGCCGTGTTAGCTCTACAGCCATCCTGGATTATTTCCAGCATTTCCGAGCTCAGTCGTCCCTTTTTAGCAAACCAGGTTTCGGTTTAAAACTCAGCTAAATACTTTGTGGAAGTTCATCTAGCCAAATGTCAATAATCAGCAGTTTAAACAGGTACCCCCTCACCTATTTGCAGTTTTCTGCTCTAGGAAGATAGCCCTTGTCCCAGGATCCCACCTTTTCTTGCTATAAAAGAACCTGGGGGATGTCCCCAGTAAAGTTAGTCTGAGATACATTGTCTCTCAGATTACTGTCCACCCTGTGGCAGGGTCTTCCAAACTGTTTCGCTCTGTGCAAGAGACCATATTGCTCCAGCCCCACCCTCTCCCACAGTCACATTTCTCCAGCCCTCACTGTCCAGACTTCTGGGTTTTTTTGCTATTACTGCGCCTTTTCACATTTGGCTCTTGAACACCTCTTTTGTTCTCCCAGGCTGGAAAATGCTGGCCTAAAGGGGAAAAGGAGATCCCTGGCTCTCGCTGTACCTCTCTAGCAGTGGGACAGTAGGCAGTTGAGGAAACTGTTAGCCCTATGTGATCATCCCGCTGCCGTTAGCTCTGCATGGATCATGTGCTCTGGGTAATGAGAAGTGATAGCAGATGCCTCTGTACCTCATCCATTGTCCTGAAGAAAGGTTGAATTTGAATGATGTGGTGCTAAAAGCTAACAGCAAGTTTCTCTTCCTGAAATGGCAGAGGTATTACTCTTAACTGTACGCTCATCCAGCCTGATCAAAGGGTTGAGCTTGCAGCGCCTCTTTCAATCGGTGCAACGTGATGTGTAGACCAAACCTTTCCGGTGTTGCTCAAGGGCAGTGTAGTTACACACCACCGTGCTGGGTGGATGGTAGAAGGGCATAGTTTCCCTTTATCAGTTTCCTTTCAGCAAAACATACCGCAAGACAGCATCTCACGGACTTTGGCAAACAGAAGCCCCTCACACTCACAGCTGCTGTACAGTTCTGTTTCTGCAGCTTACGCCGTCAGTGTCACTTCTGTTTTTCTGAAGGGATACAGACAGGCAGTTAACTATTATAAAAAATGGTGGAACACAACAGGCTTCTCTCTGGAGGCACTGTGGACCAGTGTTTTCAAAAGCAGTGTTGTCTTGTCTTGTGGTGCTCCTACTTTCTCGGTTCTATAATACATACGGAGCCAAGATGCATTGTACAGCTGAAGGGGACCAACTTTAACACGAGATACTTCAGATCTGCAGGCACTGAACCTTCCTTCAAAGAGCAGAAGCGCTGACCAATGTATTGGCAGTCTGGAGCAAACAATCACTGCATCTTGCTTTTGGCATGGGTGGACTGGAAGTCATAGTTCAGAATTTGTGTTTAAAAATGTTGTGTCCAAAGTAGATGATGATACAGCAACAGAACTTTTCACACATTACAGTTGAAGCAGCTTTACTTACTCTTACCATTGCCTTTTTCTACGCCGTACTAGGTATGTCTGGAGTGACAGGTGCAGCACTGAGAGAGACATCATTTATTAACCGCAGCTTGTCTGCCCTAGCAGACGTCCTTGGAGCCATAGCGGAACAGCGATCTCACATACCGTATCGAAACAGCAAACTTACACATCTGCTTCAGGACTCCATAGGTGAGGGATGATTCTGACATTTGTTTAACCATATAGACTTCTTTTCCCAATCATTCCCCTCCTTTGTTCTGTTAAACTAGAGGGTGATCTTGTACTCCTCCTTTGCATGGGGGCCTCTGTTCAAAGACCCTGCCTTTAGAACAGTGTGAGTACACAGAGTTCTAAACTCCTGAATGTGGCTAAACCTTGCTGTTTCCAAGCTTCGGTTCAGGAATACACTTGTAAAAATCACAACATCTCTAATAGGATCGTGTAAAGGGTAATAATTGCATTTCATTGGTGTTTCATGTCGGGTACAGTTTACAAGTTAAGCTTTAGTCTTTTATTACTACGGGGTATAGTCACATCTTTGCATGTTCCTCAGCATTATGCCCTGTAGCAGTATAAAGGAGGGAGACAGAACATATGCACGGTACTATGCTACAACTTCTTTTTGAGTTTGGGTCACCTCCTCTTCTCTAGCTCCTCATCTATGCAGAAACCGTTTTAAAGCAAGTGTAATTCCTGCAGTAATGTCAGATTTGTGTCCATCCATATAGTATATTTGTGCATTTTTCTTCAGCCAGAAAGCATTAGCCCTTACGCTCATTTACTCTCCAGTTCAAGGCATCGACAGTGACTGAGGTAACAGCTCTTCAGGGCTTCTGAAAGACTTAATTTTTGCCTGACCTTTGAATTTCATCTAATGCTGGAATCCCCTCTGTGAAAAAGGAAAGCCAAAGAAAGAAGTGAGTTTAGGAGCCATGTTGTATGGGCACTGAGCCGGTTTTAACCAGGCCTGGTATATGACTTAGGTGACACTGCTTAGGTGAAGTGTTGAAAGTGGTAATTTCATTGTTTATTTAATCATCCTCTGTGAATTTCAAAGTCTGTTTTGCTTTATTATAAATAAGGTCTGTTTTGCTTTATTATAAATAAGCCAATTTTTCCATTACCCCAAATTTACAAACATTTGACAATGCTTAATGAAGTGCCTAAACCCATAACATACCTGCTGACTAACTGATGAAGCTATAAGGGGAAAAAAAAAAACCACATTACAAATTGCAGAACATTTATTTCCACTGGGAAAAATATATTGTTAGATACAGACTTCCTTTGAAGGAGCTGTCTGTTTTCAACAGCCCTTTTCACGGACAGTCTTCTGCTTCATAAAAGCAATGGAGCCTATGCTCATTATCGTGTAGATCAATACATTACCGGTGTGTATCTTACTGAAAATAATGAGTTAAATAAGTATGTTTTGTCTTTTTCCTGTTTCTAGGGGGTGATGCTAAACTGTTGGTGATGCTGTGCATCTCCCCTGACCAGAAGTACTTAACAGAATCAATGCAGTCCCTGGGATTTGGAACTCGTGCTCGGCAAGTTCAGAGAGGACAAGTCAAGAAAAAAGCTTTCCCAGTGCCGAGTAAAGCAAAATAAAACTTAAGACTCATGTGGATTAGAGTATTATTAATGAGTTCCTCAGACTGAAATGTATATTGTTGTCCTAAAGCCATTCTTTTAGGTATCAACTGCCAGATAAAATAAACAATCCTCCACTTGGCATTAGTAAGCCATAAACCTGCTGATAATGTTCTTGTTCCAAAGATAATAGCAAGTATTGACAACAGCTACCAACCGTGGTGGAATGGCATAGAAATAAATCAGGCTTTTTCAGGAAAGCTACTTCAAGACGTGGTTTTTGTGATGTGTCTCCTTTGGGCGAGTAGAACTAAGTCAACAGGTGCATTTGGCTGTCTCAGCAGGAGTCTGTCATTCCAGTGCTTCAGAGCAGCAAGCGAAATACTTCCCGCTCATGGGGCATGTCATCATGGCTTGCTCTTCTGTCTAGCACGGGTGGGGTCACTCCTAATGCCCTGTCAACAGGTAGGAGTGTAAAGGAACCCGTCAGCCATGTGGGATGGAGTTCTGTTCTCTGGTTTGAGGCAGGAAATAATAGCAGGAGTGAGATGGAGAAAAAGGAGTAAGACTCTTATTGGTTATCCCTCTGGAATGTAGCTTAGGAAGCAAATAAGGGATTATACAACTTTTTAAAAACACCTTCAGATTAAATGGTTGGAGCAAATCCCAGTTCTGCTGAGCTCACTAAGACTACAGCTTTGCCTGTTTGGGGGATTTTTTTTTTTTATTGCTCCATGAGTGCTGAAAGGCCCTGAACTACCTCACTTGTACAACTGTTCTAGGAGTAGGCTGGCCTGTTGTTTCACTTGCATTTCTGAAGCAAGTTAACCACATCCCAACCTTGAAGGTGTGCCTGCACATTAGAAAAGGGTAACTCCATGCTTCCTGTCTGCCACATGAATAAACCACCAAAACCCAGCTTGTGATATGATGCTTGTCATCTTTAAGAGGCTTTCACCCTCTTACACCAATAGTGAGACAACATGGGGCAAGATTTATGAATGAAGTTACACTGGGAGAAATTTCAAGGAAATTTAAGCAATGTTAAAGATGAGAAGCGGTTCTGAGAGGAGTAGTTGGGTTCAAACAACATCTGATGTGTTTTATGCACTGCGTTACTGCTCAGCAGAGGCCTCAGGATCCACTCGGTATTTTTACCTCCAGCCATCTCTCTGGCTCTAGACGGGGAGAGAGGTCAGTGGTAGGTCACTGCAAGAAGGCTTAAATTGCAGTGGCCTGCCCAAAAGGCTGGAGTTTATAGTGCTCCAAGTCACTTAACCTTCACGAGCATAAATATTTATCCAGAGATTATATAGCATACTATTATTGGAATTTCACCCTTGAATATGTAACAGCTGCTCTGTTGCATGCAGTGCTCTGGTGCTCAGAACATTAGCATCGCAACTGCAGAGCCGTAATGCTACTTTTCCTAACTAACACCAGGAGGGTAAAAACGCCTAAACCTTACCTGATTCCAGCAGTCACAGAGGGGTAGGAAAAGAATCTGACACAGGGCGTTATGAAGCTGAACGGTCACTCAAGCGATCGCAGGGGAGAGAGTGCTGGTGCGAGGGATGCTGGCCTGCGGAAGGAAATGCTTCAAGCTTGCCTTCGCCTCCTCCCAACAGCGAGGCTACTACAGCAGCCTGCGTTAGAGCTCCGAAAGAGGTTGTGACGAGGGAGGGCTAGCTGATTCCACCAGCATCGTTAAGTTCCTCAAATAGTTTTAAGGATTTGGCATTTCCTAAGGGTTACATAGAAATGTAGTAACTTGTCATGAACTGCGCTTCCTTTTCTGGAGCTGCTTTTTGAAGCTTGGCGTTCATTTACAATCTGCGGTTAAGGGAAAAGCAGCAATACTTACTGTTAACGCTGATAAATAAATGCCTCAAATATCAGCAAATACCAAAAGTTTAAGTTTCTACATCAACTCTGCCAAATTGTGCATGTGCAGCATTCCCTATTTCTGTTTTCCTTGTCAGCGTAGCGTATCACTCGCTGTTTGACCTGCCCAGTGGAGTGTACAGGATACGCAGGGCAGCAAAGTTAAATTTTGGTCTAAGAACTGTCGGGGAATTTCCTGAGTTACAGAGACACGATTGCTCAATCCCAGTGTCAGATGTGATGCACTGAAGTAAAGAAGGGTAAAAGTTGGATGCTGGAGTAAAGCTATTTCACCCTTACAAGGTGAATTGTCTTCTGCCCGCAGATTCAGTCGGACCTGCTAAAGGAGAGGCAGGGATCTTCAGACATGTAACTAATGTCCTGAGGAGCAAGGAAAACAGCATGTGCGAGGCCCTATGCTTTGCTGGATTATTTTTTTTTTTTTTTAGTTTTCAGATCTTTTAAGCTTTGAAATAACAGCTATGTTTGTTAGAAAAGCAGGTGTGACAGATACTGATGGGGCTGACTTTAAGGGGTTTTTTTGTTGACCAAAACCTATCCTGCTAAACCAGTCCTCATCATCTTGACACTGTAAAGCTGAAACACATGTACCAACGCTGGGAGAAAGAAAGAAGGTGGTATTAGAAAGTGTTATAAAAGGATGAGACAGGAGGTCATAAGCACCAGGAAAAAGGTGGTGGTTTTTACGAGTGCCCGTGTAGTCTATTTGCTAATAGAGCTTTGCTCTCCGGGAGAGCAGGGGCACAAGCAAGCAAGAGTAAAAATGGTGTAAACCAGGAGAAGAATCCTTTGGGTGAAGCGCATGAGTGCATAATCCAGAGCTTCAGCTCTTGGTGCGCTGAAGCAAGAGCTCCCAACCCTGCTCTACCTCCTGCTTGCTCAGCCAGGCCAGCAGGTCACTCTTTTGGAGGGAGTGCTGCTCGGTGTAGGGGGGTCCTCTCTCCTCTCCATGACCAGCATGCCCCCGTGGCAGCCCACACGTCAGCCCCTCACTGCTGGGCTCTCATTCTCCTCCCTTGGGCCCCCACTTTCTCCCGTGACAGCTCGGACAGTGCACCAGGAACCCCTGCTACCTGTTGGACTCACCCTCTGATGCCACACTCGAATTTATTCTGCCTTCTGCTTTGCCCTGCAGATGAGCTGAGTAAGCCATTTTAGCAACGGTAGCTGGGGGCTTCCACCTCGACCACAAAAAGCCCACCCCTTGAAACCACAGCAAGCACAAGAGAATTTGGTCTTGGGAATACTTGGGTATTATATAGATATATATGTATAAAAACACAGCATCCCGGGTCAGTGTCAAGTTGGCCAAGGAGTCAATGGCTGAAGCCTGACCAGCGCAGCAGCTGCCTGGTAGGCCCGGGGACTGGTCTTCATGCTGACGTATCCCAAGCACCTTACGCAAAAGTAGAAGCTGCCTCCACACTGCGAGTGCCCCTCACCCCTGGTACCCTACTCACACTCTAACCCCTGGGCCAAGCCCCCTCCCAGAAAGCAGAAAACTTGGATCCAGTTCATAGACAAAGGACTTGAGCTCATGTCTCTCCCCCCAGAAGTGAATGCCCTCCCTGTCTTGTAGGACATCCAGCAGATCGTCAGATGGAGCAGGGAAAACGAGACTCTGACAGACCAGTCCCCAAGTCCTAACAGAAGCAAGTGCTAGCTAGGGTAAAATACATACGTATATACATACACGTACACCTACGCAAAGTTAGCAGGAGAAGTCTAGACTTACCTAGACTCGGACAATAACCTTCAAGGTACAAGTCCAAAATCTGGCCCAAAAGTACAGCTTGGTGCCCACGTGTCTCTGTGGGTTTATCTTCACAGATGCAGTTTATGAGCTCAGGTTGTTGGTTCCCCTCGCAGCCAAGGGAAAGGGGTTAACAGGCTAGATCCCCTTTCAGCGGGTACCTCTGCCTCCCTCGTCTACCAAGGGAGTCCAGGCAAAGGGTTTCGAGCCCCAGCGCTCAGTTTGCCACAGCCAGGGAAACCGACTGCTCAGGGACCTGCTTTTGAAGGACATCATACAACTGCTGTGGAGGTTTTTCACTTATTTTTTCATCCTTGATCCCTACCATACCTGCCCAGCTCTAATGTTGAGCTCTGCAGCGCTAGTCCAACGCACCTTCTTTCAGCCTTTGCAAATCTGCCCCCCCTTCCCTTGCAGCACCCGGCTCTCCATTCAGGGGAAGGCAGAGGGTACAGCACAGGAGCTGCTCCCCATCAGCTCCCCGTGAGGATGTTTTTTCTGCTCCCACAGGGACCACCCCTGTGCAGGGCTATTACTGCGCTCCGAGAGCACGTGGCTGGCATGCTGTAAATTCACCCTGCAGCTCCAATGCTCTGCAGCCCCTGAAGACAAGCTGTTAATCTTCCGCACCACCTCGGAGTACTAATACTCATATCAGCAGAGCCCAAGGAAGCGATGCAATCCACAATTGCTTAACAGCAATGCATCTCATCACAGGGTTAAAAAAAAAGCAGTAATTAAACCAGCCAGCACCTTTGGCCCACTCTTAACCAAAACCTTGACCTATGCTGACGTTTGAAAATTATATATTTAATTTCCACATGTGGCTTCCGACAAAGAGAGGCTGCTCTTGGTTTTAGCCAGGCTAGGAAAACCATAATTAGCATTGGAAGGTTCACAAAAATGTTTAATTTGTTATTAAATTGCCGATTCCATTTTATGAAGCACTTTTCTGAACTTTTGCAGAATGCGAGGAACAGGCAAAATGAACGGTTGTTGGAAAAGGCTTTTAGCTCCTGCTGTGCACAAGCAGTTGCAAGCTGATGGGCTTGCAAGCCCCTTCCAGCCAGGGGAAGAAGCAGCAGCAGCTGCTCACGGAGCAGCAGACGGGCCCCAAGTGCAGGAACAGCCAGAGGTACCGCGGCCTTTCACAAAACCCACTTGGCATTCGAGCAACGACATTAACCATAGCCCCAACCAGATAAAAACGCAAACCACATACCATAGAGAGGAGGGCACGGCGTGATCTAATTGAAGGGCGCGAGCGAGGGGGAACATTGCCTGCAATTCTTTTTGTCTTTTCTTAAAACCTGGTTTGACAAAAATGGATCTTACAAAGCATTTTCCCCTTTTTATTTTGTTTATATAAAGAGAGACAAAAAAATCTAAGCTAAAATTTAAGCCTTCTTGGATTCATCCAAGTATCTCCTGGGAGGTTGGGGGAGGGGACAGCCATGCTCAGTTTTGTTAATTTGAATTCACCTTTAATAAGTGGAAAGGTGCCCGTGGCCTTGCCCAAGGTTGGCAACGCATCCGAACAATAACCGTCCCAAAGCGGTGTCAAACTATTCTTTGGTGACATTTAGAAGCAAGCATTTCACAGCAAGCCCCCGGGGCAGGAAGGGCCAGCGCCACGAAGGGACGGGCCACTGCCCTGCTGGGAAGGTCGCAGCTCGCACCTGGCAATAGGCTGGTGCCAGGGGCAGCAGCCCGTGGCTGCAAAGGCACACGGGCACCTTTTGTTTCGGGTGTAAGCCACAGCCTCCCTGACAGCGCTGGCAGGAACTGCTGTGCTGAGTGCGCTGAAGCCACCGGGTAACGCATCGTCGTGCACGTCCCTCTCGCAGCTCTTGTGCTGTGGGAGCATTTTCAAGAGATGATCTTAACCACCCCCTTACTCTATGATAACGTTCCCCTCTGCCTGTGTTTTTACCTAAGATCTCAGATTAAAAAAAAAGGGATGATCCCTCTTCCCCACACCTAAGAGTTTGAGATTGATCCGACAAAGCACTTGGAAGAGGAGTCCAAAACTCAATACTTGAATAACACAATGCCAAATTCACCCCTTGTTTGCTCAGTATATGACATATCTCTAATGGCTCGGAGATCAGCCTCAGAAAACCTCCTGAAATGCTGGTCAAGTGTCCAGACACATTCAGACGTCAGTCCTAACAGTTCAAACACCAGGGCCTAAATTCAGCAACAAAAGAAGAGAACTGCAGTGCTCCAGCTATGGGGTCCAAGCATGTAGCATCAGCTCTGATGGAAACAATGTGAGGAAAAAAAAATCCATAGTCGTCAAACTCCAGGAACATGAGATTTGTGCATCTTATCCACAGACTTGCAACTTTAAAGTTGCACCTCTGCTCATTTCCCTGGAGAACCACAGTTCAGCCGAGTATCACCCCCTTGTTCTTCCAGCTCCTCCAGCTTCATGCTTGCAAGTATCTCCTCCAACACATGTCCCCTCTTGCCCTTTTTCTGTTACATGACATGACTGTCCTGGCTGGGATGAGTCGCTGCCCAGCAGTTCACTTAAAGGTAAGCACCAGAAGGAGTGGTTCTTCCTCTCATGTTCCTCTGGACTTTGCTAATCAGTTCCTTCCCTCTTTTAAACAAAGACAACCAAAACAACAACAACAAAAAAACCCCAGCCCACTACTATAAAAAGTTTTGGAAGCCACACCAGAAGCTTTGAAGATCCGAGAGACAGAAGATGATTCTTACTCCCTTACTTCAGGCGTTTAGGTTTTTTGCAGCATGAGCCTCCTCCACCACTTTCTGAGCACACACACAGACTCTGCCCGCTTCATGCTCTGAGCTGGCATTTTGAATAACACAAGCTCCAGGTTAAACACACAACCAGATTCCGGAGAACAAGCATCTTGCAGGGCATTAGCAAGCCGATGCGTTAGCAAGCAGTCCTGCTTTAGTCACGGGCCTCCAATACTTCCAGCCCTACGTGCTTTGGCCAGGCAGCACCGACATTGGGCATTACGTGCACTCTGATGAGTTTCACCTGCGTTTGAGATCCGGGTTTCCGCACTCTTTTTCTCCCAACCCATTTCCCAAGCCATCCCGGGGCAGGTGGCTCGGTGCAGGCGGATGCCCGCACTCAAGCAGACGTTACTTAGGAGGAGCCGGAGGAGAAGCCCACGCTGCTCCGGCTGGGTCGGCTGCCAAGGCTGAATGCAGGGAGACTGGCCAGCCCGTGCTTAACGTGCCAACACTTGGTGCTTTGACACACGACCGAGCCAAGGCAGCCAGATCTGACAAGTTATCTCATGGCGTCTGACTTGCGGGAAGCACTCCCCAACAGACAGGACAAGGTTCACAAGAGGCAATTCAATACTGCAGTATCTAAGCGGGGACACCTGACGGAGACGGCACAGGGCTCAACCCTGAGGGGCTGCTGGGAAGGTACTCGGCAGGGCGAGAGTCATGGCCCAGGCTACCTCCAGCAAATGCAAGGGGCCGCAAAGCACATCGTACCTCTGGACAGCCCCCCCCGATGCTGTCTTACAGAGAAACGTGCGCCCCGCTGGCTGCCCTCACAGCCTCCATCTAGAAGAAAGGCTTTATAATGCCTCTTTGTGGGAAGCTGTTGTGGATTCACCACGAACACGTACCAGCTGGAAGTTACAGCGGTACCTTTTGCTGCTGCCGGCTACCTAATGCCATGAGAGCAGAGGAACCCCCCTAGACAGCAAGCCCCTTAGATCAGCCGAGACACTACAGCGGTGTACCCCTTGCACTCTTTACCTCTCCCCTTACCTTGGCTCATGAAGACTGAAACTGCCCGTGCCAGCTACCAGAGCAGCAGCTGACGTGGGGAATGGGCAATTCAAAGGGGGGTAAAAGATATCCATAGCCAGATCTGAGGCTGACTTCTGTTTCCTTACAAGAATCCGGTCTACCTGCTAAATTTGGCGCAGCATTTGCAACAGCAAGGGGTGGGATGAGATTGTGATGCCTGAGCACAAGAAGCTGTACCTGCACGTTCACCAGCACCAGCTCTTTTGTTTGCCCATGCGAACAAGGGGAGAGGACTTAAGATGGACACACTGATGTAGACACTGCATGACTGCAAGCACCTCACAACAGGGACGTGGGATGCAAGCAATAGGCCTACAGTTTTTCAGCACAAGCAGGTTTCTGCTAAACCCTTCCACCTCAGCCCCATAAATCTGGGAACATCACAACCTTTGCAATCCTAGCTGCAAGTCATGAGCTCAGCTCCCGCGGTGTACAGGCAAAACACAGAATTGACAACTAACAAAAATGTAAAAACGTGCCGTTGCATAGGGACACGGGTCAAAGGAAGAGAAATGAGCCACCTTCCCAGCCACTGCACAGGTCCCGGGACCAGGTCTCCTGCTCGTCAGGATACAGCAGCTCCTGAAATCCTGGTAAAAAACCTTCTCTGGTCAAGTTACATAGCAGAGAAATGCAACGCCGGGGGAAGCGGGGCACACAGGCACTGCCTCCTGCCTCTGCATCACTGAGCATCCAGCCCGTCGGGGAGCTTGTGTGAGCTTAGAAGTAGCTACAGGTGTTACCGCTGGCCACATTCAGGCCAAGAGAGCAGCTGCCTTCTCCGCACTCATATGTTGTGGGAGGAAAATATGCTCCCACACTCACTCACAGGTTGTCTCGCTGCGTCTCTCCTGAAGTGAGCCCTCCACCGCCACAGGACGGTGAGGTGGTCCCTCTGCAGAGCAGACCAAGCCAAGCCCAAGGGAGGGGAGGCTCCACTGGGGACACCTCTGCCGGTTCGCCGGCAAGCCTGGCGCTGCACAAGCCAGCACCAAGCTGCCTTCAGCCAGGACACATTTTGGAGAGCCCAGCCAAGCACTCAAGATACCAACACAGTATATGCTCGGTGAGAACCAGAGAGGGTCCCACACCACCGGTGAGGCCGTGCCAGGGCTGCCACAGACACAGCCAGGCAGGGACGGCACACGCAAGACGCCTGCAGCCAGCTGTGCTCTGGGTCACACACGATGCCACCATCACAAGGTGGTGCGGTGATGGGGAGCCTGAAGGGCAGGAGACACCTCGCCATAGGCACAAGAAAGCAAAAGCATCTGGTCTCAAGGCCAGTCACCTTTGCACACCACCTACCTCCCATAAGGAGTGTAAAGGGAAGAAAAGGGCACAGAGTCCTGAAGGAGCTCCAATAAAGTTCAGGCCAGCACGAGATACTGGAGACACCGTGACACTGACTAACAACGTTAATTCATTGAAGTCCTGAAAACAGCTCTGGGAGTTCAGATTTCATTGGCACTTTGCATCAGGCAGCTGAGGTCTCGTCCTCAGGGCTGAGGTTTTGCCAGACCCTGGCTAGAGTCTCAGTTTAGGCACCTACTTTTAATAAAGCAGGTCTGAGAGCCTTCTGGAGAAGTCCCCCGGTGCCTCCCACCCACTCGAACCAAGCGGCACCACCACCAGGTCAGTCCCCGCAGGTGTCTCACTGCCTCATCCCAAGCTGCCGCCTTCACCCAGCTGCTCACGCTGCCAGGGCTGGGGTCCACAGCCAGGCAGGGCGGCTCCCAGGAGGTTGGACTCAGCCCTGGGGGAGGACACTGGTGGACAATTAACATGGGCCCGAGACTAGGACTGCAGAGCTGTTCTCCTAGGAGAGCCCCAAGCTGCAGGTGA
The DNA here is from genome assembly GCA_000699545.1 of Podiceps cristatus. NCBI lineage: Eukaryota > Metazoa > Chordata > Aves > Podicipediformes > Podicipedidae > Podiceps > Podiceps cristatus. The sequence goes on from KL289648.1 coordinate 32,450, forward strand.
GATGAGAGCCACAGGCAAGAGATAAGGACAGTCAGAGGCACAATAAGCCCTGGCCTAATGATGCAGGGATCACGGGAAACTCTTACCAGGATCCTGCCAAGTTGCTGCTGCCCTCACCCATGCCGTTGCTCCCTGCAGTCGTTGCAAGTTATTCCTTACACCAGCGCATCCCAGTTGCATCCCTAGTGGCAGCTTTGCCACTAGGACACACCAGACAAGGAGAAGGAAGAAGCAGTTTCCAGGCCCCATCCCAGCAACTGCTTAAGACTCCTACAGTGAACAACACTTCAGCCAGACTGAGAGGCAAGCAAACCCTACCCCCCCGCCCCAGCAGAGCGCTCCTTACTTCTCTCCTGGGCAGCTCATCCAGAGGACTGGAGGCTGTTGGTAACTTCTCCCAGATGATCTGCAGCAACCTTCTCCCTTCCCTGGCTCTTCTCGGAGGAGGAGAGCTGATTTCCTGTGCCCTGATTGCCCTCCTCTGTAGCACTCTCCACCTGGGACCTGCTACCAGCTGCAGCAAGGTAAACACCTGAGCCACTGGGAACCCTCTCTGGCCCCTGCCCTTGGGCAGGGGAGAGCGGCTTAGGGACCCCAGGAACCCCCTCATGCTCCTCCACACCTGGATGTCACGGCTGAAGCAGCTGCCTCTGAGCCTCACGGGGCTCTGCATTTTATCCATGCATTCGCTACATGGGAAGAAACTGTACTTGGAGCTTCGTGTGCACCTGCCTGCAGCTGGAGAGGCAGCTCTGAGCGTGCAGTGATGAAGCAGGACCAGAGTGGTGGCAGCAGCAGTCTGGGGAGTCTTTAAAGCTTGTTAACCGTAAAGGTGATGAATTGTCCAAAAGCTCAGCCTGGAAATGTCCTTGGAAAAGGCAGCCTTCAAGAGCTCCTACCCTCCTCTGTTTGTTCTGAAAACAGGATAAAATCAGCATCATGGCTGTAGAGCTCACCCTTAGTATGCCAGCCCTATGGTTTTCAGCAGTAATTCTGCTTTCGATCTCAAAGTGGTTTGTGTTGGAGCAGATTGGAGAGCACAGTTTGTACCCTCTCTGTTATTTGCAGTGAACACGTTAAGCAAAATCATACCCAGTTGTTTCCACAGCAAACCCTGCCGCTCATCCCCTGCTGCAGGACGTGGCTAGCTAAATGCCAGCGCTGACGGCCAGGCTGGGCTGGGACTGGCCAGGG
>JMFS01137703.1:0-20251 GCA_000699545.1 Podiceps cristatus
GGTCTCACCAGAGCAGGGTAGAGGCAAAATCACCTCCCTCGACCTTCCATGACCTTCCCAGGCACAGAGGTGAGGCTGACAGGGCGGTAGTTCCCAGGATCTTCCTTTCTACCCTTTTTGAAAATGGGCACAATGTTTCCCTTTTTCCAGTCCCCAGGGACTTCACCTGACCGCCACGACTTTTCAAATATCACAGAGAGCGGCTTGGCAACTACATCGGACAGTTCCCCCAGGACTCTGGGATGCATCTCATCAGGTCCCATGGACTTATGTGTGTTCAGGTTCCTCAGGTGATCACGAACCTGATCTTCTCTTACAGCGGGAGGGGTTTTACCCTCCCTGTCCCCCTCCTGCCATCCATCCACTCGGGAGGGGTGAGGAGAGAGGTTGCCTTTTTGAAAAGGATATTTTTGTCACTTTCCATGGCATCCAGAAGCTTTTCAGACCTAGTGAAGGTCCTTTGATCTTTTGCACCCAATTTGTCTCTTGCTTTATCATTGATTCACTGGGTGTCAATCGTATCTGGGCAAATAAGCAGAGAGCAAGGGAAGAAATTTCATGTTGTGAGGGGAAAGCCAGCCAAATGATCTGAGGAGAGCAGAAGGCAGCATAGGTCCTCCAGAATCAGTGGTGACAGAGCCCTGGGTGAGGGAAAAGAAAGGCCAAAGTTAAACCACTTCCTCCAGGTGCCTAATTTAGACAGAGCAAGGCCCCCTTGACAGATTCGGGTCCTGGTTCAGTGACTCAGAGCTCTTAGATAATCCACGCAGAGAGTGCCAGCTACCTCCCAGGAGCAATCCCAACTATTTGAGTGAGACACTCATCCTCTTCCTGAGAGCCTTCCAGGCATCCCAGGTGTCTCTGCAAGGCAGTTCACCACTCTCATCCAAGGAGTATGCAACCATGGGAGCCAACAAATAAGAAACCTTGGGTGGAGGGATGTGCAATTAGGCAGCAGCATTTGCGTGGGAGATGTCACATCAGGATTTCTCATGAAGGCTGGCAGAGAGGAGTCTCCTCTTACACAACACCCATTGCCAAGGGAGGGGTCACTAAGGAAGCTTTAATGGTTTTAGGACCTCCCATGCCTCAGGGCAATTGCTGGTCCCACCTCCAGATAAGGACCTTTTTTATGTAACTTGAGATGTGGATGAATCCCATGGGTTGTGTTGCTGGGCAGGAGAGAATACAAAACCTAGGGGGTCAGGTGGAAACTAGACGAGGGGGAAGCAGGCTGGGGCCCATGGATGGAGCTGTCCCCTTAGGGATGGGACTCTTGGCTTCCCAGTGCTGTTCATAACTTCTCCATGCCCACACATTTTTATACCTTCCTTCACGAACCTGGTTCCCTCCCAACCCAAAATGGAGGCACCTTCTAGGTTTAGACAGCACAAGCCATGACCTTATTTTAAACTGAGATGCCAAGACCAGGTCTGTATTCACAAGCTTGGCCTTGGCCCATGCCAGCTAGCATTGTCCCGAGGAGATCCTAAACCTGCAGATAGAAAAGGCTGGAGACTTCTTCAAATAGTTTGGTTCTTACCACCTTATCATCTGGGTGTGGGCCACAGAACAGTTCTTGGCTCATTCGACGTGTTCGAATGTGTGTGCCACTTGGATATCTCTAATTCTGGCAGGAGGGGAAGAAAGGCGAAGAGAGTAGATTGGACAGAAGAATGGAGCCAGCTCAGATGGGGGATGGTGGTGCAGAAGAAACTGTGGGGACAACAGAGAGCGTCATGGCTAAAGACAGAGTATCCTTGGCCAACTTTGCATTTGCACCGAGGAGAAAAAAAAATGAGCTGAAGCTCTAGCAACAAAATAGAGGTTGAAGGTAAAGCCCAGACTAAGACTGGATGAAGAAGCCAATGAGGAGGGCTGGGAGAGAAAACAGCGAGGGAGGGCAGAGCTGGGGATCGGCTGCGGATGGGAGGAAGGTTGGAGAAGAAAGGGAAGGAGCAGACTGGAGTGAGCTGGAGCCATGAGACCACATTTCTTTGCAAACCTGTTATAAAGATCCAGCTGTTTCTGAGCGTTGTTCCTCTGCTCTCAGCAAATACCCTGGAGAGTGAGCAAAGCATGTAGCTGCTCTCCCTGTGCAATGAGTCTACAGAGAGAAAACCAGCTGGGTGAGCTGCACCCAACTCGTTAGCCTGGGAGATCTTATTGGGGTAATCCTAGTGGAGAGCGTCTTCAGCTCAGGAGAAAGCATTTCAGCCTCCTGTGACTCACTTCAGAAAGGTCTGAGTGAGCAAATCTCTCATTCCAGGCTAAGATTATCCACAAGGAAGGTCAGTGCAGGGGAATGTGTTCCTTCAGTTTTAACCAGGGTAGGAAACTTGACTAGCAAACATAAAAGATTTATTTTCAAATTTAAAATTTTGTTATAGATGAAGCTGAAATTTCCAGACTCCAGCAGACACATGACAGAAACTGTCTTTTCTGATTTTCCTTTAAGCACTCTACAAGATACTCTTCTCCCCGTTTAAAATAACCTGTAATGCTTATAAAGCAATTTCCACTGGAAGATCTTAAATCAGTTTAAAGAAAACTTAATGCCTAAGATCCCGTCTCTTTGGGTCCCGCTTTGTCCCCTCTGCCAGCTGGAGAGCTCAACAGCCATTTCCTTTCAGCCAGCTGACCCAGAAGAGAAATTGAAAACAACTTAAAGAGAATACAGTTTACTCTGAAATGGAGTCACAAAATTACACTTCTGCCAATGCAAAAAAAAAAAAAAAAAAAAAAAGAAAGAAAATCTGCGGAGAGGCTTCCTGAAGTGAATGCAAAGCACTTGCAATATTTTTCAGCATTATTTCAATTTGCCTTGCAGACTAACGCCTCCACTTTTGTAGCTACTAACATGGACGCATCCAGCCGCTACGCCCGGTGTACCATACCACACAATCACACGAGAGAATAAAATAACGCTTTATTGTGCTCAGCTTCTGTTTAACAACTCTAATATTAAAGGCTTCCTCAGAGCAAAATGATACAGGGTGGAAACTGGTATAAAGGGAAAAATGGCACAGGAGAATGGCAGGGATAAAATGAAAGGGGAAAAATGTGTGGAGTTATAAAAGCGAATAGTAGGAGAGATGGTAAATATATGGTGCCCTTCTGTGTGTGCAGGGCTCCACATCATGGATTTCTCTTCCAAACACCATTGTGAGGTAGGGCTGTGCTCTTATGCATTGGCATCCGAGCACAGAAAGAGCAAAAATATTTGCTGATGGGATGTGACCTGCCAGGTAGGAGGCACAGGACGTCATTCACGCTGTATAGATGAGAGTACGATCCCTTGCAGTGCAAGGCCAAGCAGCAACTTTACCCCCCAGCCCCCTTAAGAACTCAGCCGGAGGATGCAGGCGAGACTGGCCAAGACGCCCAGAGCTACCACAGTGTAGCTGGTTTTCACGCTGCTGGCACCGCTGATGTTGCACAAGGAAGTCTCGCAGCAGCTGGTGGCGACGCCGGCTATGCCAATATTCAGGTCAATTGCTGGGCAAAACGTAGAACATTTCTTGGTAATACGCTGGTTACGGTCGTTGCCTGAAGTGGGAGAGAGAGTGAACAGGGACAAAAGTCAGGGGTTTTGTCTTGTGTTTTTTTTTTTTTTTTACAAACTTCAGTGATAGACTGGGAGTGCAATATCCAGTGGGGAATACGTTGTTCTGTACTTAATGCTGTCGGTTTTCCCTTGGGCTTTGGCATACTGCATCGTTATTTGCATATATGTGAGCTATGGAGACCATCTCCAGGCCTTAAGACTCCTCTGCTGTTTTCAGGGCCAGCTGAGTGCAACCTAAAGCAGGAATTTGGAGATCTAATGCATTTGCACAGAGGGCAAGATTGCAAGATGTCATTGACACTTGATCTTGCCACTTCCAGGGTACTGGCCCTTTCCAATTCCACCACCTTATGAGCATATATGTGAGCTTGGAGATGAGACAAGGGGGTTGTGCAAAGGAAGCCTCTCTCTTCCAATGTGGGGTGCGTTTAATCAGCAGTGCAGTATTGTTACGATACTTCGCAATAGAGACGGTCTGTGCCGAGTTCCCACCTGTCGCGAGATTTGCTCTCTGTGTGCTGTAATCCTCATTAATTCTTCCACGATATCTCATGGTGGGAGGAGGGTCTGCAGCTAGCCTAGCCTGAACCCCATCTCGTCATCAGAGCCTTAGAAAAGCTTCACACTTACCGAACCCCGTGGTAGAATAGGTTGTGAGACAGTACTTCTCGTGGTCAGCGCATGTGGTTGTGCTGAGACAGTGTATGTTGGAAGAGGCATCTTTGCATGTGAAACACATCAAAGAGAGAGCTGCAAAAGAAGCACACGACACCCATCAATCGCCTCTAGAAATATCCGTAGGAGCACAAAACCGGTGGTGCTGGTCCAGACGGAGGATCTGTCAGACCCAGCAGCCACAGGCAGACAACCTCCTGGGTGTGTGAAATTTGGCCCCAGCAGCTCTCCTGGACCCAAACTACTTTAAGCTCAGATTCCTGACACTGATGTGGTTTGCTCATTTAGCAACCCTCGAAGGATTTTCCTTCTGGATACTTACTTGAATCTCCCTTGAATCCATTTAAACCTCTGGCATCCCCAGCGTGCTTTTGGAAAGAGCACCCTAGTCTACTACCACTTGCAGCATGAAGCTTTTGTGGTTTCTTTCCAGCCTGGTTCCTCCAAGCCCCATTTGCTGGCCACTGGTTTTTGTATGGAAAAAGACCAGTTGGATTCCTGTCTACGCTCTTTCACATCCTCTTCAAGTCATCCAAAGAGTCCTGGCCTACACCTCCTTTCTCAGAGCACACAGACCGACAGTGAATTCTTTTAAAAATGTTTTCAAATACAAAAAGCAAGAGACACACCTGAGAGTAAACCCCCCCCGGCCACACTAGACTAGAATATTTCGCTGTATGACCCCACAAAGTATCTCAAATGAAGGACAAGTGACCTAGCGCTGCTTCTCAGCATTTGCTGGGAAGGTGGATGCTTGCACTTGGCTGGTTCATCGTCAGAGCTCTCCTGTGACGGGAGGCAATCCTGGACCTGTAGAAGACAGGGCTCAGCAAACCACCACGTTGTTCTGCAGCGGATTCCTTTTGACAGCCGTCGGCGGGTGATGACTGCCCGACGTTACAAAATATGTACATCTGTAACACTGTGCATCTGCAAAGCGCTGTGCTAATATGAATGAATGAAAACAGCTTGCGCTCAAGTAAGCTAAAGCAGTCATTCATAGCAAAGAGATCCTTGGGGAAGGTTTCTTTGCATGATAAGGGGAATTTCCTACTCATCTGTTTATCTGGAGCAAACACTCCTGCAGTAATGTCACCCACCAGGGATTAGGCTCTTTCTTCTCTATTTCCTGGCTATCCTTATCTATGCCCAGTTAATATCCATCTTATTTTTGTACCAGCACTGTCCTTTGCCTTCCTTGCTGTTCATCTCCCTCACTCGCCTTCTCCCTTGCCCAAGCTTCTTTGCCCTTGTTGGTGCCTTTGCCAGCGATGTCTCAACCTCACTGAGGTCAGCCAACCTTGTCTGACCTTAGGCAGGGTCATCTGGCCCAAGCAGGCTCTCCGCTCCCTGGTGTCCTACTAGCCCAGACCTGGCCTCAGCTCAGACCCAGGTGACCAGGGTGTGCAGGGTATTTCACGGGAAGCCACAAAAATGCCTTTTAGGGCATTTTGTTCCATGGCAGCCCCAGACTGACCACCAATTTCCTCTCGTGGTCACTAGACCTCACAGATCCGACTCTCCTTCTGTTTTCTCTCACTGGAGAGCAGCTAGAAGAGGACACAGAGGCCAAGCAACTGGCTTTGCCGTGACGCAGATCCCGTCTCCCTCTGTCCCCATGCTCAACACCCTTACCATTTCAAAAGCCTCAGACCTGGCACCCGCCTCACTCTGACTTGATATCAAGACTGTTGCAGTTTGCTTCCTACCTTGGTCATGGTCATTTCCATCTCCAGACTCTCTTGGCCACCCTGCCTGGCTCTTGCATTCAGTATTCTCCTGACACAGCAAGCTACTTTCTTTCCTTTTTTTTTTTTTTTTTTTTTTTTTTTTTTAGTCTAGGACACTCCTTTAGACTATCTGCACTCAAAGCAGTGTGGCTTCATTCTCCTTTCCTGTGCAAACCCCACAGAGCCACATTTCTTCTCCACCCTGCTGGGAACCACCCTTTCCTCCCAGAATAACCGTACACTAGAGCAGAGCACCCAAACTGGGTTTTCCGGACATGTAACCCATTTTATTCCTTAATTAACACAACTGGGTTTTCCAGACGTGTAACTCATTTTATTCCTTAATTAATGCAGCTTCTTTGATCGAGCCCATTCCAAGAAAAACTTCCTGAATCTATGAAGGAAACAGTGGAGCTTGTTGCTTGCCCAAGTCATCCCAACCTCCCAAAACTGCTAATTTAAGAGTACAGTTGTCCTGGGACCCTTCTAGCCAGAGAAGGGGGCAAGCACCTGCAGGGGTGTTTACCAGCATCGCTTGGTGCTCAGGAGGTTTGTCTCTCACTCATGTTTACAATAGAGGACTCCGAAGATGTGAGCTTCTAACCTGGTAGCTCAATTAAGACCCTGAAGTCAGGTAGGACAATTTTGATCCTCTGTCCTTGTAAGAACAATTACTCATGCTACTGAAAAACCACTTCTGGTTTTATTAGGTTTGTTGAGATATCTGTTGCAACAAGGGCCGAGTGGGGAAGGAAACAATATTTCTTTAGAAATGTGACCCACACAGGATGCAGATGTGGGGTTAATCCAGGCTGCCTTTGGAGGTCTCCTGTCTGTGCCTAGGAAAACCTCTGCTCTAACTGAAAAAGAATATTCCTTCAAGGAAGGTTTTCGTGTAAATAATTCAAGCCACTCAGATAAACAACTTAGATGAGCAAAGCATTAGCAAGTGCAAAAGCCAGCAGATGCAGGATTTACACGGTTAAAATCAGGTTCAGGATTAATTGGAACAGCAACCAGCCTTCTGGCTAGATTGTACAGCGAAGTAGTGCTGCGGATGTGCTAATTTTCACCAACTCCTTTGGTAAGTTTGCTGCTCATTACGTGATCTTTTAAAAAAATGTGATTACGGTTGATAAGCTGCAGGAAAGGATCCTTCTATTGCCCTCAAGTTTCTTAACGGCCTTGAGCACAATGATTTAGCACATGTCAAGTTTAAAGCCTGTGAAGTCCCACAGTAAGAACATTTACAGCCTCAAATTAAGTGTTGAGCCTAAGTGCTCTGCTAGACCAGGACCAGACTGACCAGTAATTTACAGGTAAAGCCCTACAGCAGAGCCTGAGAAAGATTCAGTTTGCAATAAAGTAAAAGCCCCCCCTCGAGCTAAGGAAATCAACTATTCCCCTTGAATAGTCAGAGGGATTTTCAGGGCTGGTCCCTCTGTTCCTTGCCTGACCCACAGCCCACCCCTGTGCAACCGGGACACCGGCACAAGCAGTGGTCCTTGGCGGAGCCCAGCCAGGCAGAGTTAAAGTGCAGATTCCCAGCGCATCCTTCCCCAAAAACCCCAGCCGGGTAGCAGAATGAGAACAGGACTCTGCATCTCCATCCCAGACCTGGGATCAGCCTCGGCAAAGTGAAACCTCAAAGCAACAAGCTGCAAGAAAGAGATGGGAGCCAGAATTGCATCTTCTTGTGGCGTGATCGTCTCTACCAATTTAGGTAACAATGGTTTGTAATTGCAACCAATAAACAGCCAAGGCTTACCAACCATATAACAGTTTTATATGTCAGATTTGTAGCTTTATTGCACATACTGCCCTTTGCCTGTCCAGCTCTGCATATCCCTCAGTTAACCCCCCCTTCTCACGGAGCTGCACCAAGGGCTCTCAGCTGCCTACGCTGAGGCTGGGTCTGCACGAGTCAAGTGAGGTGGATATTTCACCCCCCACTTCAGCTCCTCAGCGTCCTTCCAACTTCTGGTGGGGGTACGTCCCCTGTTTTCTTATCCTGAGGACTGGAATATTCTGTAGAGACTAATGATCCTTCAGCTTTACCGTTCGTGCTGCAAAATCCCCTTCTCATCCTGCAATGTCAAAGACATGCCCCAGCTCTGGGGGGGTTCTCGCTAGTGCAAAGCAATCCTTGGAGACTCACCACTCTCGGTGCACAGGGCTATGACGAGCACGCCAAGAAGAGAAGTCTTCATCCTTTATACGTCTTGCAGTCTCCAAAACAAGCAGGACTCACTCAGGGCAGGTTTTATACCTCTGCAGGGTTTGCTCTGATGCTAGGATAATAACTATAGGGTTGTTATGTCGGTGGATAATTGAGAGTAACGTGTCAGTGCTTGCATGTGAAAGTATGCTTAGTTGGAAATCTAAACTGGCGTTAAGTTCTACCCCCACCTCTTTTCCTAGTTATTTCACAATGCAACTTGTTCATCTGGTGTTAAGTATGCAACAGTTTCTAATTCTGGATAAGTGGAGGAAAAGCAAAACAAACAAAAAACCCCAGTGTCCACATAAGAAGAGGAATGTTTTTCTTTCCAGGTCAGCTTGGGTCTCAGAGCAGGCTGCAGCCCTGAGGATCCTGCCCTCCTCACGCACTGTTTTAGAGCATATGGAAATGGATTGAATTTGAAATTGAAATTGGGATTGAAACGTCTTCAAAATGTCTCCCAGGATTGTCAATACAGCTAGATCAGAAGAGAAGTATCCTTCCACTTCATTTCATAAGGGACCAGGCATAATTTTCTGTGGGCCTTTTTAAGACTGCGGTTCAAAATCTCAAATGTTTCTGTTCAAAAATTGGACGTTTTATATGAGGGAAAAATGTTCTCTTATTAAAAAAGAAATTCCACTGGGCAATGAAAATGGCCACTTAAATTAAAAAATAGAAATAACACCCACCCCCATCACATTGAACAAGCTGTGAATTTTTCACAAATTAAAAAATATAAATGTCAAGGAGAAAATAAACAGACCAGTTAAAGCGTGGAGAATGAGGGATTGCCTGATCAAGGATATCAACTCATTAAGTTTTGAGAAAAAAAAAAAAAAAAATTAGCCAGCCAAAATTATGTGAAATGCCAAATGGGAGTACTCAACTGGCTTTCCATACGGTGCTCTTTATTCTTCATTTTATATCATGTTTCATCCTATCTCCCTGTATAAAATCAGAATCTTTCCCATCTTCTGATTGCTGTTGCTGTTTCCTCCCACTGTTGCCTTTCTGCCGCCTAGTCGTGGCGACGGAGGCACCGTCCCAGAAATCGTCCAGCTGGATCCCTTTCACATGACACTCAGAGCTGCAGGAGCAACCTGCGTGCCCCAGGCCTCTGCCAGGGACTCTGCCCCTTGCTGCTCTCCATCTGTTTTATTTCCCCATCTTCTTAGTCTCAAAGTTGCTCGGATTTCCATCTCCCATTAAATATTTGGGCTTCCCATATGACCCACCTGCAGTCATTATCTCACCGAAAAGGCATGCCCTGTTCTCGAGGTGACGTCACTCTTTCAAACACCTCTAAATTGGACGTATAAATATGGTTAGTATGGAGACCTGCGTGACTACGGTGAGGAAATTTCTGCTTTCTCAACAGGTAGAGCACGAAACTCAGTTGGAACAGAGGTGGCAATTAATCAAGAAAGCTCAAAGAAGGGGCGTTGTTTGGCTTCATAAGGCCAATGCCTTTGTAAGGCATCAGGCAGGAGGAAAAGAGAAGCTGGCACCCTCCATGCCAGGCAGTGCAACCCTCTCTTCCTTGTGAAATATTTTATTTTCCCCAATCCAGAAGGGATTTCATGAGTCTTTATTGGTAAATCAACTTCTATTGCTGACTATTTGAGGTAATAGCAGAAAAGGGGGCTCTAGTCGCAAGGCAATGCCGTTCCGCAGCCCGTACGCTGTGCTGCAGAGGCAGCCCACATTCAAATTTATTTCACCCAACAGCATCCATTAACAGGTACAGAAATAGCAGCTCAGCTAGGCACATTTTTTTTCCCCCTCCCTTGTAGTCTCATCCAAGCAAAACCTAAAATATCTCTTGTCTCCTGCAAGCTGCTGAGATTTTGAGACGGCAAGGCTGTATTTCTTAAAGGAGTTATTGCAGGATTTCTGACAGTAGAGATTTTCCATTAGATGGTCCTGCACTCTTCCAACTGGTCCCATATGTCCCTCTGATATTAATGTTATCTTCATCCCTCACCAGTGCCCGGTGAGATAGATTGGAAAGAACCCATGGGGGCAGAAAAGACTCAGATGATTAGGACACTAGAGGGACCGAGGATATCGCAGTTTATAAGTATTTGGAAGTTATAAACTTCAAGAAGATTTTGGGAAGAGTAACAGGAGAATTAACTGTGGGGGGAGAATGGGGTGGAAAGACTTATTTCCCTTGACACAGTTGCTGAGTGGAGAAGGAAGGAGAGTGTTTTGCTCATCTTGTGCTAAACCTTGTTCAAATTGTCATGTGAGAAGGGGAAACTATTTTCTTTATTTTGGTGAAAACATGTAGTTTTCATGAAACAAAAAGCTGACATTTGAAAGTAACTGAGAAATTCAGGTGTTTTTACTAAACGTGGATTTTGAAGTTGGCCAAAAGCTTTGAGTAACATTTCAGAAATTATTGCGATTAACATATAGGAAAAGTGATGGGAAAAGTGGTTAAAAAGAAATGGAAAAACCCAAGTTTCTTCTGTTGGTCCCTCAGCACAGAAATACTACAACACTGCCGTTCTTTAGTTAGCCCATCTCGTGTTTAAATAAATACCAGAACACCCTTCTGGCTTAGAAATTAGATCTTTATAGGACGGCTAAACCAAATCCCATTTTCACAGCCTTTGGCCAGCGCTGTGGTTTCTCCCCGTTGCACAGAAACACATATACTTTGCCACCTGTCTTGAGCGCTGGTGGAGCAGAAGTCCCCTCAAATCCATGAGGGCTTTGTTCCAGGTGCCACTTCCATAGAAGCCCTCCCAAAACGCGGCGCTGCGCTTGTAAGCTGCTCAGCTGGGAATTACACACCATCCAGCTCCAAGTGTGTGTGTATTTTGCCCATCTTATTTATAGTTCTGCTCCCCAATGAGTTGTGGGGGATATTGCCTCCCCGAGAGGTTCCATCCATCTCCTCCATCCTCCTCTGAAGGGATTGTGGCCCAGTCCACCCTGGAGAAGGTACATCTCGAAGCATCTGTGGTTGTGGATAAGTCCATGCTGCAGCAGGAACACCTTGACGCATCAGTGGCTGTGCATGAGGTCATGCTGGAGCACCTCAAAGCGTGTGGCCATGGATAAGCCCACGACCGAGCGGGTACACCCCTGGAGGGACTGCAGCCTTGGGTACGGCCGTGTTGGAGCAGGTTTACCTCTGAAGGTGTTTTGGCCTGTGGAGAAGGCCAGGTGCACCTCAAAGCGACTGTGGCTGTGGATAAGCCGAGGCTGCAGCAGGTACATGCCTGGCGAGACTGTGGCTCATAGATAAGGCTCTACTTGGAGCAGGTACGCCCCTCAGGGACTGCAGCCTGTGGGTAAGTTCAAGCTGGAGCAGGGGCAAGAGGAGGAGTTCGTTACAAAGTTAAACCCGATGGTCTGGTCCAAAGGGGCCAAGGATCAAGATTGTAATGGAAATACCTTTAAATTGTTGTAACCCAGGACTTGAGTTGCATGTTATGGGAATTACTACAGCAGGAACCCCTTGTTGCTAGCCAGGGGTTAAACCACGACATCCATCCCCCAGCCTGGAAATGCAGCAGTGACAGAGAAAAGGGAAGGAGCAGAGACCTCCCCACCAGATCAGACACCCATCGCCTCTGCCAGGCTCTTCCTGCCCGTTTCCCCCGTCCTTGCAGGGAAGTCATGAGCAATCACTCAGACAGCAGCATCTTCTCCAAGCAAGAACAGAGGTCTTCTTTCCATGAGGACACATCCCAGCAACACCTTCCTCATGATGGACATCTCCAGCATCTTGGGGTGGGACCTTTACCTATTTTAAACGCCGAAACCACCCACCCTGCAGACATCACATGAGAACTTTGCAGCACAGCCAGGAGCGCAAACAATACCTGCCAAACCCCTGTCCTGTATGTTAGCAGTTCCAAAACAAATCTCACTGTTGCTTGCAACGGGATCAACACAAACATCTTTGACTTTTCCAGACTGACACCTTCATTCATTAGCGCTGAGTGATCAGGCTTTATGGAGTGTGTCTTGTGCAGCTTTATGCAACTGAGTCAATTGAGAAAGGCAGCCAGAAGGCTCCCAGGTGCTAAAAAGAGGAATTCAATGTGAAGTAGGGATTCAGACTATGGCCCTTTCTGGCACAGCTGTTTTCTCAGTCTGATCTTAGTGTGGATATAGCAAACACATTCTAGAATAACATAGATCTTTATTTTCTCTGACAATTGTCATACACGTGTTATCAAAAGAGCTTTCCCAAGGAAAATTTGTACAAAACAACAAATGATACGGGGGAAAAAGTAGGAGCTACACCGCCGTGCCATTTTGTGGCTGGGAAGTGAAGCAACGTCTTGGAAAAAACAGGCTAGCGTAGACCCTGTTGGAGACACTTGATAGAGGATGTTGGTTTCTCAGTTGGGGAATACCTCATAGGTTCTTGGGTTGTCACATATTCTCCCACCCCTCATCACAATCCTGCCCTGATGACACAGATCATACTGGCCACAATTCCCAGGAACATTACAGCGTAGCTGATTTTTATGCTGTTGGCGCCACTGAAATTGCACAGGGAGGTACCACAGCATTTGGTGGAATAAGCTGCCACGCCGAAGTTGACGTTCGTCTCAGGACACTCTGCAGAACATTTCTTGGTGATGCGATGTCCTACGTCCTTGCCTGGATGGAGAACAGACAAGAAAGGAGAGCTGTGATTTAAGATTCTTCTGCAAGAGCTGACCAGAGGACTATAGGAGGAGGTATATTGCACTACGCTTAATTTGCAATGCAGCAATCACCGCTGTCAGTGGATGTGATGAGTGCTGGGCGAGTATCCACACAACCTGGATCAAATGCATGACACTAGAAAGTCCCTGATAGAAATCCACACCATGCTTCCTGTAGGACAGCAAAAAATCACTGCCAATGCATTTGAAGTTTCTAAAACCATATTACTTACATCCAAACGCTTTCCATCCTCCATCACAAAGTGTGTGTGTGAGCTCTCAGATCAAGCAACAGGGTCTGCTCATGAAAACCTGTGTGCTCCAGCCAGCCCTGCCCCAAGGTGGTGAGGAACGTACAAAACAATGTAGAAAACGTGAGGAACGTACAAAATCCTCGGGTGTTGGATTACAGGGCACCGCTGAGTGATTCACACATTACATATTGTGATCATTAAAACCTCAGTGATCAACAACGATTGCTCTCAAAAAACTATTGCACATCAGTGTCTCTGGAGGAAAAAAATTTAAAAATAAATAAATAAAAAAAGCTCCTTGACATGTTGCTGGTACTTACCAAACCCAACAGTGCTGTATGTGGTTGTACAGTATTTCTCATGATCTTCACACTTGTAGGTTTTCAGGCAGTTCCAGTTGGAGTGCTCGTTTTCGCATGTGTAGCAGAACAGTGAGGAAGCTGGAAAGAACGCACATGACACACATTAGTGGTTTCTAGCAATGCCCTCCTGGGAAGAAAGTGTCAAAAGCCATGGCCCTTCTTGGAAAATATAAGGTGAAGAGTATGTTACGAACAAGTTTTCAAGACAAGGGAAATAAGAGGTCGGTTTTGTTTAATGAAGCTGCAAAGGCAAGCAAACAGAACAAAACAGGTTTTCTTTCTTTACTTGAGATTTTCGGTGATTAAACCTGAAATAATTTTTCAGCCTGAGCAGCACTCTCAGGTGACCATTCTTTCTCCCCCAGGTCCATGTTGGTCTGGTTGACAGCCAACCTGCTAAACCAAAGCTCATGACCTGCCCAGCTGGGGCTAGTATAGTTCTGGCAAGGAGAGGACAAACTGGCACTGTTCTCAGGCGACAGCTTAGTTTTTACTATTTTCAGACCGCATCTGCAAAACACCGTACAGATGTGAACTAATTAAAGCCTATGACACCCCTGTGAGCTAAATTACTGATCACAAAGTTACATTAAAGGGAGTTCCCTGGGAGAGGTTTGCTCTGGACAATGGAGAGATTATTTCTACCAGCACCTGGAACAACGTGTTCTCAGTGACATTATTAGCAGGGTTAATCCAGGTCTCTTACAAAGCCAGAGGAGATAAGGTAAGTATTTCTGGACAAAACTGAAGTAAATTGAGTCAAACATCCAGGCTTGCCAGTTGGCCATGCTAGAAACACAGGCACGTGCCATCTCATTCCCTGTAGGTGGATTCACAATTGGTGGAAACTGTTTCCCTCCTGTTCAGAGGCCCATGAAACGCTCCTCATGTCTGAGCAGGGGTGGCAGAGGCAGTTGGGCTGTTCTTGAGACAGCCCGCTCCATTGCCACCGACAATGGAGAGCTCCTGGTTGAAGGTGACCAAATTGCAAACCAAGGAGTGTCCACTGTTAGGCCGTAATTTCCCTGGTTCAGACCCTCCCAGATTTCTCAGGAAGGCTCTTTTATCTCCACAGAACCGCCCTTTTCAGTTGAATTGAACCTGGTCTTAACAAGGAAACTCCTCCCAGGGACTCTCCAAAGCCCAGCTGCCGTTGATTCAAATTAATCTCTGAAGCTGAACTTGCCCACGATGCTTGCTTAGACAATTTCAGAAGCAGTATAAAAGAGAATCAAATGCCATTTTAGGCCCTAAATACCCCAGGTAGGAGAAGAAAAGGCCACCCCTCTCTACTGCAGGGAGCTCAGTGCCTTGGGTAAGGCTCTGGAGCTGCCTCTGGGTCCTGGTGCCCTCACATATGACTGACAGCTCTTAAACCTACCCAGATGCTCTTTACTAGTGCCAGGCATTGCGAGCACAGGTTTTCTACGTAACATCAAATATCATCATCCTTATTTCATCCTGGTTTTAACTTCCCTTTAAGTGACTATTCAGCCAACAACTCTGACATTTGGATAAGTGAAGCCTCCCACCTCTCTTCTGGAGGTCCCCCAACCCGACCTGTGGGCTACTGTCCCTTTGCAGACCACGCCAGCAATCCCAGACGTGCCGCCTAGCAAGTATGTTATTGCATTTTACAGACCCTGGAGCTCTCTCTGATCTGCTTTTCTGTCGAATCTCACATCATCGTGCAAAAGACTTCCTGCTGCAGATGGAGCCGAGACCCCAGCATGTGTGCAAAAGCAACTGAAACGCACTCGTGTTCACTGACTGATGCAAGAAAAATCCCTCCTGGTCAGGAAACAATAACAGCTTAAACCATCATAGCTGTTATAAAGCCTTGCTTGCATCTGGCCTCTACCCTCCATTAGCTCTAGTTTTGCAAATGCAGCCAGAAATAGCCTTAACGGTGCAAAAAGGCTTGCAGTACTCCTTGGGACAGCGAACATGTGCACAGAGCCGATGTTTCTCAACTGGATATATCTACAGAATTATCTAGTTCTGTCTTCACTTCCCTTTGAAAGAGGATGAGCACAGAGCACTGTGGATCCCATTACAAGCGCACTCATTCCCAGACACTTAAAAAAGTTCTTCAGATCTGTGAGCAAAGAGCTCTTAGGCTTTCAAATACCTGCCAGCAACCAAGTTTCTTACTTGTAATGTCATTGCGGGAAATAAAGTGAAACGCTGGCAGAAGATGCGGTGTCAACACCAGCCCTGCTACCTTTATCAACAACGCTTGAAGTTTCATTGAGGAACAAAAATAAAATCAAAGGCGAAACTGTGAGCCCAGCTTAATTCCTATTAGCATTTTTCAGTTCACCTGTCTGTCTTCAGATGCGGGCGATCAGAGCTTGATACTTGAGGATGTGAGAAACTAGAGCGATGAGCTCACCTTCTTTGGGCTACGGGCACCTCGGCAGAACTCACCCAGAAGCTAAGACTCAACCACACTCAATATTGCTTGATGCAGCTGATGCCAAAGAAAAACTGCACTACCAAGACCTCACCAATTGCAATAAAAGCTGTCAAACCTTCTTATCCTTGCGTTGTCTCTAATTTCTTTTCTGATATTTTCATCCTCTCCATCTGGCTCTCCCAGCTTCCAGAGCTCCTTACCTTGCTCAGCACACAGGACTGCCACCAGCAAGGCAATCAGAAAAGCCTTCATGGTCGTTGTGCCCTCAGAGTCTGAACAATGTGGGATGGTGCACCACGGTAAGGTTTTATACCGGGGCCATGTTTACTTCGACTTCCTTTGATTACAGTAATTTGTGGTTTGGGGAGTGACAGCATATAAGATGTGATCAGTGTTGGGTGTGTTTGTGCGTAGGAACCTATTATGAGGCTCCAGGTAGCAATTTTTTTCTACATCTCATTCAGATCCAATCTTTTTTTCCAAGGCCTGCTCCTGCTGACCATGTCTGCATTGCTAATTTAAGGAACAATTTATCTGATTCAAGCATGGGAGGCTCTTCTTACTCCATCGGGCTGAATCGTGAAATCTGGAGGCAGCTGAGCTCATCTGGGGTAGCTCATAGTTTGGAAGATAGTAGACATCACCTGGCATCCTCCATCCTGCCATGACATGAGAGCTGCCTATCTGTAATACTAGGAACTGGAAGAGGAGGCAAAAAAGGATTTGAGGTTTGTCTAGTTTGGAGAGAAGGAGCCTGAGGGGCGACCTCATCACTCTCTACAGCTTCCTGAGGAGGGGACGTGCACAGGGAGGTGCTGAGCTCTCTCTGGTACCCAGTGATAGGACGCGTGGGAATCGTTCAAAGCTCCACCAGAGGAGGTTTAGCCTGGACATGAGGAAGAATTTCTTTACCGAGAGTGTGGTCAAACCCTGGAAGAGGCTTCCTAGAGAGGTGGGTGATGCCCACAGCCTGTCAGTGTTTAAGAGGCATTTGGACAATGCCCTTAACAACGTGCTTTAACTTTTGGTCAGCCCTGAAGTGGTCAGGCAGTTGGACTAGGTGATCACTGTAGGTCCCTTCCAACTAAAATAGACTATTCTATTCTATTCTATTCTATTCTGTTCTATTCTATTCTATTCTATTCTAATCATCTCTGGATTGTCCACGGTCATTCAGAATTATCTCACTTGTACTAAGAAAAGTGCTTTAAGCAAAAAACCAGCTCGTACCGTTCCTGCAATGACACTGTTTGTGCCCAGAGAGGCTCCCAGGGGCCAGACAGGGATGGAGTCCAATGCTTTTGTTTTGATCTGCTTCTCTGTCCTCCGGGTATCTAGGGTTTCCAAGTGACCATGTTTGTTGTTACCTGTAGCCCAACTCTGTACTCTGTCAGGTTTTTCCAGTCCCTCAAGCAAAAAAACAGCTCGTACCATTCCTGCAATGACACTGTGCCCAGAGAGGCTCCCAGGGGCCAGACAGGGATGGAGTCCAATGCTTTTGTTTTGATCTGCTTCTCTGTCCTCCGGGTATCTAGGGTTTCCAAGTGACCATGTTTGTTGTTACCTGTAGCCCAACTCTGTACTCTGTCAGGTTTTTCCAGTCCCTCATGACCTTTCCAGTCCTTCTGGGCTCCTTCCTTCTGCTCCCACAACCACTTCATCACCTGTTGCCAAATGACTCAGGATGCAGCAGAGTCAGAAAGTGCATGGAAACATCTGCAGGAGTTCAACTACAAATGGGAGCAAAAATGACTGAGAAATAAAACAAGCCCTGGTCAAGAAGACATCTCAGAAGACCAGGACCCTTCTCTTCAGAGATAAAGTGGCCAAGGGGAGCTCGAAGTCAAGGTTTGTAAGGTCACAAATGGAATGGAAATGTGGAAACAGAACAAAGAACATCCAGTCGCTCTTGGTTTTCCTCAAATTACTCCCCAAGGAGTTGGTTCATAGGCTCTTCCTCTCATCACCTGTCTGCAAGATCCTGGGCAGATGCTCCCATCCCTAAACCCCGTTATGGGTCTTTTGCTCCATTCATTCTTCCTTTGCCCAGTTCATCCTTTTCTACAGCAGCTTCAGCCCCCAATGTTTTTTGTCTCTGCCTGTGCCCAGAGCAGGGTAGGGGGGATGAGCACCCAGTTTTCAAAGTCCTCCATTCTGTTCCCTGGATTTGCCCTGACCTTGAACATGAATCTTTAATTATCTCCTCTTTTAGCAAGAATGTGAGAGACCTGTGTGACAGCAAATGTAGCAACTTTGTACTTTGGAAATAATCTGTGAAAAATCCATACTCTCTGAGCAAGACTGTAAATACATGCACGAACAACATCAGGCAGGAAACATGATCTTCTAGAGCGTGGAGGGAAATAGTAGGTATTAGTTCACAACTTCGTTTTACGTATAATAGCCAGGCTTCTCTCAGCCAGCTGGTGAAATGGAAACCAAAACTTCCTTCCCTTCCATCCACGTCAAAAACCCAGAAATGAAACTGAATTATCACATGGATTCAGCTCCTCTTGGAGCCAACTGAGAAGAAAAATGCAGCTCCTCAGTGGAAAGAAGGGAGCAATGCCTGAACCCAGCTCACAACAAGGAACAAGAAAGGCTTTGAAATTAAAACAAATAATTGAACAGTAAATAGATGACACTGTTAAAGCAAAGTGCAGCTGAATAGAAAATCTGCAAGTGAGAAATGGGCTGTAAGAAGTGGAAATGTGAGAAAGCATTTAAATAGCTTAGAAAGAGGGAAGGTTAATAATAATAAACAAGATTAATATTTCACCCAGAACTGGAAAGAGAGCAGGAAGGAGATGAGAAATATTGGTACAAAGCGAAATATATCAAAGCAAACACACAAAGCTTGGGGGGAAATAATTAAAGACAGGCAAAGTGAAGGTAAGAAATAAGATGAGAAGGGAGGGAAGTATCAATGCTTCACCATTTCTCCTATGGTGGCATTACTTAATGCTGTGCAAAACGTACATGTTGTTATGTGCAGACATTGTTCAGGTATTAACCAGAGCCTTTCAGGGTCTGAGGGGCGTTTTATACAGCTCCACAAATTCCAGTTTAACCAGCCACCAGAGTCAGACTGCGGGGTCTTCTGTGGGGCCTGGATGGGGAAGACATGGGGCATCACTTGGCCCCTATCCCCGTGTCCCTGAAGGAGAAGACTGCAAAGGCTTTGAGACCCAGACTGAGGTCTGGCCAGGTCCCAAAACCATGCTATTCTTGTGCGCTCTTGATATTGCAATCACGTGCAGGGCCACTGCAAGGGCTCCGGGCTCCAGCCGGCAACACAGTGGTGGGGCGGGGGACGGGTGTCTTCTGAAGGAGAGAACAGCCCATTTTTTCAAGCGAAGGGAGAAAGGAGCTGGAAGAAAAGCTGGGGCAAAGACAACTGGGGTAGTGGGTAGTGCAGATGGTGCCAGGACACTTCAGGGAACACAGTGTGGAGGTGTTAAAACTACTTTCCCAGGGACATACAAAAAAGATTGGGGAGGGCAGCGGGGTGAATCCTGCTGCAGAAACTAGGGTAGGTGGGTGTTAACCCAATGGTGTCAGGAAGGATATTAAACAGTTAACAGAGCTCAGGAATTTTAAGGAAGAAACCTTAACCCACTTTGCACTTGGCAGCCGACAGTGCGTGTTTGTGCCAGACCTTGGGAGCGCGTTGTGCAAGGCCTGTCCCTTTTGTGTAACTAAAGCCAGACAAAGCGTGTTTTCAACCCGTGATGGAGCAGCAAGGTGGAGTAAACTGCCAGGCCCCGGGATGTTTTAATGTCAGCCCTCCCCACCTTCTCCCTTTTTCTTTCTGGAGGATGGCTGCAATCGCAGGGAGGTGGTGCAGGGAGGAAACACTCAGTTTTAGCTCAAGGTTGCAAATTGCAGCCTCAACGGGGAAAGAAGACGTGACGGGAGAAGGTGGGAAGAAGGTAGCCATGGCTACTGCTCTTGGTGTGTCTGAGTCACACAGACGGTGCATGCAGGGCAAGTGGTCCAGCCCAGCCCTGGACAGCATCAGGTTGATCTGGTTGTGTCCTCGCCTCCTTCCTTGGCAGGTCAGGGAAGGCTGGGTTGCTTCATCTGGCCATGCAATGGCCACAGGTTTATAGAATCATAGAATGTTTTGGGTTGGAAGGGACCCCAACAGCCCATCTAGTCCAACCCCCCTGCAGTGAGCAGGGACACCATTACCCAGATCAGGTTGCTCAGAGCCCCGTCCAACCTGGGCTTGGATGTTTCCAGGGATGGGGCCTCCACCACCTCTCTGGGCAACCCATTCTGGTGTTTCACCATCCTCATCGTAAAGATATTCCTCCTTATATCCAGCCTAAACCTACTCT
>KL289649.1:0-15605 GCA_000699545.1 Podiceps cristatus
AAGAGCAGTAGTGGGTAGTAGTCTGAGGGTCGGACCAGGCTAGGAAGTTTCCTAGTGACGTCTCTAACCCGGGCTCCCGGGAGGCAGCAGAGTTCCCTAAGAGCAGGGTCTGGCCCGCATATCGGACCCTCTGTTCCCCTCAGATGGGAGTCACCTACAACTATTACCCATCTCTTCCTCCTTGTGGAGACGGTAGTAATACGAGTGGGGGGTCTTTTTGATCTTTGTGCCTTCTCTGATGTGGATAGGTCAACACCTACCCCATCCACTGCCTTGTCTATCCACGCCCAGAGCCTCATACCTGTTATGCAGGGGCACCTGGGGAGATGCGGTGGGCAAAGAAAGGGTTCTCCTCCTGCCCTGACTGTGGACCAGTTTCCACTTGTTGCTTTTCTTTGAGGGCCTTCCTTCATCCTGATGGGGGGAGGATACTATTTCCCTTTGATCCCAGGCCTTTTTTTGGTGGCTTTTCCTGTGTAGGTTTCTGGGAGGTCAGGGCATGGCTCCACCAGTCTATCTCCTGCTCTGCCTCCCTGATGCTCTGTAGCCTATCTACCTCAATCTCATCTCCTTTATTATAGCTAGGCAACATAGTCTTAAGTAAACATACAGTCTTCATCTCTTCCAAAGCTTATTTCCAACAAAGAAACTCAGATTTCAGCTATTCCAAAATGGAACTATACAAAACATTGAGAAACTGTGTAAAACAAGGAAACTGTGCAGAGCGTCTAGAAATATTTCTTGAGTCGGGACTAGAACATTGGATGACAGAGGGAATGTAAACCTTATCTGTCTCTGAAGAAAAGAATTACTTTTCCCAGCACTGTATTACCATCAAAAGAGGCAGAAACTGACTGAAATTCTTTTCATTTCATGTTAAGTAGATTGTTCTTTAAGAGGTATACAGAATATATCAGAGAATGCTTGGATACATTTCACATCATCCTTTGGCAAACAAAATCCAAATAGAGACTGGTGTTTGTAAATAAGATACATCAAAACAAATGGATCTGTGGGATGGCCAGGGCACAGAGCATGTCCAAATTCATGGCCAGCAACAGTGAATAAATTAAATCCTAAATAATTAAAAAAACCCCACAAATATTTCCATCATGGGAGGATGACTGTATTTCTTACCACCTGAGGGTTAAAGGTCAGGATCTTGAGTTTACACTGTTTCTTGGAAAAGGTAATATTTCCCCATATCTCAGAAGACTAAATTTGGTGAACATCTACAGAAACTCGGAGGAGATAGCGGCATTTGTGTCCCTGGGAATACTTTCACTTGGGTCGGGGATCTACAGCTGGAGTTCGACCTACATTGTAAACTGAAGGGCTGGAGAAATAATGTGGGATTAAGCTCCTAAATTCTTCAGATGAGACTATCTATATGGATGCTGAAATTAGGCAGATGAAAACTGAGCTCTGGGGCAGATTAGAAAAAGGATAGACCAGAGCTTTGAAGAGTCTGAGGCTTGGCAGAGAGGTCTGCAGACACTGGTCTGTCAGATGGCTTGGACATATTTAAAGTTGGTTGTTGTTTTGACTAGAGACCAAGTGACAGAGGAAGAGAAGACCCGGATGCGCTCTCAGAGCACCCTGAAGGGGAAAGGGTTGGGAAAGACCCAGGTGGATGACAGACTGCCTATCAGAAGGGAACAAAACCTGATGACATAAACAAGAAAGTGGGGTCAGGCATGTCATGCTTATCCACATGAGTGTGACAAGCTATCAAGGTGCAAAGAGCAAACATTCACTATTGCTGTACTAATAAAATAAATAGATCTGGAACCACTCTTCTCTTATCTAAAATTATTTTTCAAAACAGAGCAGGTACATGCAGATTGCTTTTTCAGGAAGGTCTCTGAACTGTACTGATTCCTGAATCATGTCCAAAAGTGAGTTTACCCAGGACAAGCTGCACTAGGGACCAAGTTAACAATTTAACATTATAAATTATTGTCATTGTTTAATTGCAGCCGGCAACTAAGCACCACACAGCCATTCCCTCACTCCCCTACCACCCCATGGGATGGGGGAGAGCATTGGAAGGGTAAAAGTGAGAAAACTTGTAGGCTGAGATAAAGACAGTTTAATAGGTAAAGCAAAAGCCATGCACACAAGCAAAGCAAAACAAGGACTTCACTCGCTACTTCCTATTGGGAGAGAGATGTTCTCTTTTTTTTTTTTTTTTTTTTTTTAATAAACATGGATAAAGCAATTAGATTAAACTGGTGTAATCACAGAATACAGAACTTGTCCTGTATACTGATGAAAATGGGAAGCTTTTTTGTCCTGTTCTTCTATACAGAACATTTTCCCCATCCCTCCCCTTCTAGATCTTGTCCCGGGAAGTTGTAACCATGATGACAGAGGAGCAGGATTCACAGTCCAAGGCTGGTCCTTCTGTTGGGCACCAGAATGTGGTCCA
Source organism: Podiceps cristatus (assembly GCA_000699545.1). Lineage (NCBI taxonomy): Eukaryota > Metazoa > Chordata > Aves > Podicipediformes > Podicipedidae > Podiceps > Podiceps cristatus. Next base: position 2,432 of record KL289649.1, read on the forward strand.
AGGCTGTCTTCCTAGTTCTGATCTTTGCACAAGGTCCCTTAACCTGCTACGGAGGCTATTCATTAACTCCATGACATGACATAAAGGATGTACCAAGTCTCCTTTTCTTTACAGTGTCCAGTTTGCCAGCTTGCTGGGCTGTAAACGTAGCATAATACTTCATCACCAAGCCCCATAGTTAGTGTAATCAGACTGTGAGCAGGGGGATGAAGGGCCAGGCCACTGAGCCAGCTGAGTTATAAATACAGGTAAGTCTATAATTACGGAAGCAACTAGACCTGTTAATTTATTTTTTTTAATATGATTTTAATTTGGATTGGGTAAGCTCTCTATTCCAGTTTTCTATTGTTATTTAGTGTTAACATTGTGCTTAAAAGTTTCTATAGTGACTCAGGGTTCATTTTGAAAGATGTTTTTAAAACTGTAAAAGCCCAATGGAAGGTGGCTTCAGGAGCTTTCCTGTAGTTTTGTGTGTCAAAAGAGTGTGTTTCTTCCTAGAAGACAAGTAATTTAATACTGCCAAAAGCTAAAGAACAATAAAGTTACCTTTTTTCCCCCAGCCGTTCCCCTTACCCTGTGCAGTATTTCCTCTAATTCATCTGTTAAACAGGTTCATGCATTTGTGAGGACTAGTAGGGCCTTTTCATAATCTGTCATCTAGCGGCAGCCTTGGGTAATAGCAACGAGACAAAAACCAAAGCCCGAGAACGTCAGAAATACGTCATACCATGGGAAAATTTTAACCATGAACATATCATGAGATCATTTCATTTCGTGATAGCCAACCTGTGTTTTCAAATGGGTAGTCTTGTGTAATGCAATGCACTTAGTGGTGCACTTCTCACTAAAACAGATGAAGAATTGTGCATTTGAACTTGCATTGTGCCCTTTTATACTAGTTTTCCCCTAATTCTAAGTACTTGTAATTTCTCACAAAATCACAGAGGCTCACTGCAAAGTCCTTGTTGAGTTTGTAACAGAGATAAAAAAATTGAAATACAAATAGGAGACAACATTGGGAAAAATTGAAAAATATTAATGGCCCTTTTAAGTCATCCAAGAGATGCCTACTCATTTCCAAAGCCAGAAAACCCACAACTCATCACCTCTGCATTCATGGATTCTTTTCCTATCTGGGTTCACCTGGAAAGAGCTAGGAGTTTGCTATGTCAGGAACCCCACACTGTGATTTCTGAGTCGTGCTCACAGTGCTGTAGTCAGATTCCTGGTCACCTGAACACCTAGGAAAGCCTGCATGTCTCTAAGATTCTTTGCCATGCACCTGCTGCCATCTCCCCAGCCTGATCTCTCCCCTTTTGTGTGTAATACTTGTTATAGTACTCCCAAAAATCCAGAAAAAATAAAGGAAATACTGCTTACTGACATGTCTATGTTTTGATTGACGCAAATGGCGTATTTTCCACAGTTTGTGTTATATGAAATGCTGATTAAAAAAATAATGTAGCTGAACATACGGTTGATAGAAAAGTCTGGCAATGAAAACCAGGTAGTTATTAGCATAAAGAGAGTATAGTTTATTTATACTGAAATTAGGTTTTGTGCTGAATTTTAAAATGAAAGGTAATTATAATTTTGGAGTTTTCATGATATCAAACATTCAGGTTTGACAAGCTTAGTTTATTTGCACTCTGAGGCAAATAGAAATTTGGCAAAGAAGTCTAAACAATAAATTTATTCTAGCCTGTAGAGTGATTACTATTTTGTAGATGATTACTGCTCAGCTTTTTTATCTCAGATGCACAGATCTGAAGAGATAGAAGGGAATTGATGTGTATCTGTAGAACTATTTAAGAAAAAGACAAGGATACAGCAAATAGGTTACATGGAAAATGCATGTGATGTATTTGAGAATAGCTAGACCACAACACTAGCACATCCTTGATCATGAGCAGTTCTGTAGATATCTTTCTTTAGATGTCTAAATCTGATCTAAAGATAGAGGTAAGGTACCTCTAAGAATGATTCACAGGCATCCTGTGAGAAGTATCTTCATCTAGGATGATCAGATGAATAGTCACCTAGAAAACCCATCTCTTGCAATCAGATTCAAATGAAACCTATGCTTCCCAGAAGTATAATTTTTGTTTGAATTATTACCCATTAATTTACCAACACGTAGACATACATGACATACATGTCTACGTGTGCTATTTGAAGTTTCTCAGGGTATCCTGCTTGGCCACTAGCTGTGGTTCTTGAAAGCTGCGGGTCTTCTTGAGACGTTAGGCCGTGCATCATGTCTGCCAGGTATTGCAGATATCCTGGATATCCTGTAGTCAGTGGCACTAAATGCTTGCACTTGGGCAACTGAATTACTTGACACATATTTAAGTTAGGTGAAGCTGCTGTGCATCTCACTGTGGATGAGGTTTCTTCTACACAGAGAGCTCGTGCAGTTATGATCTTTGAGAAGGAGGTTGGTGGCATGAGGCTCTTTGCACTGAAGGACTCTTTTCCTCACATTTTACTCAAGTAGCTTCAAAGTGTGACAGGTTACAGTCCTCATCTATCCCTAGAGGTTTATAGTGGAAAAAGAAGACTGTGAAAACAGCGAAAACTTGTGGGATCTCATTGCTCAGCAAGCACTGAGACGGAGATGGTATTTATCATTGTAATGTAGTAGAGGTGTGCCAAGAGTGAAATGATGTTCTGAATATCACTAACGACTAAGTCCCAGGTAGAGACTGCTGCTCGTGGGTACAAATCTAAATCAGTAAATGCACAGCTGAATACAGGCATGACATGAAATCCAGTGAAATCACTTGGAGCTTGGCCAGCCATAGTGTTCACTGGTATAGCAAGTTCTGTAATTGGAAATTAGTTGTGCCGTAACGTATGCTGTGACTCACACAGTCCCTTGTCTAGCAGTAGCACAGGAAAGGTACTGTTACTATTTCTACTATATATTCTGTCAAAAGAGGGAGATAAACTTACTACTGTGCATGGAGATAAACTTATTACTGTACATGGTAATGAAATAAGACCTCAGTCTCTTTATCAGATACCATATGATTCTGGCGATTCCAGCTGCCAGACAGCCAGTTGTACAGATAAATGGGTCATTATTACTGTTGAAGGATGACGAACTTAGTCTAGAGAGAGAGGATTAGGAACCGCTCTGTCCTAGATGCTGATGGCACATAGCTGTGCTGTGTTATAGAATATTCACACTATGACCATTTTCTTCAGCAAGCAAAAGGAAGCAGCCCAGTATTTCTCTTACAACGTCAGCTCTGCTTTAGGGACTAGCAGTAGGTGCAGAGACCAGGTTTTAAGCAGTCCACGCCTCCCTGAGCACTGTTCCTGGCTGCCTGAGATGAAGGAGGGAACGGCTCCCAGAAGAGATGGCTGCAGGAGATAACTATGTGCTATTTTCAACTTGATGTTGCAGAAGCAGATCAAAATGAATACCCTTGATCAGCAAATGTATTTGTTTTAAGGAGTTAGAGAAATCGTCTTTATTACTTGCCCATGAGTGTAATGAGTAAATATTGTGTTCGCAAAGCACTCTGTTCTATACAGATGCAAAATGGTGAATGGCTTGCCTGGAAAACCTCTTTATAATGAATAATATAGAGGGGATGAATCCATTTCCACTGTGGAACTGGAGTGAATAAAGAAGAGCTCTGGACTCTGCTTTGGTGAGTTTTCCTGTCTGGCAAACTTCACTCAAGACCAAAACATAGTTTGTTATAGGACCTCATAGACAGTGGCTTATTTAAGGTGTGTAATCACAGACAATTTTGGTTTTTTTGGTCTGTTTTAAGAGAATTTTCAGTGATTTCTTATTCTCACCACTTTAGCCCCTAACAACAGGTGTCTGTCATGTGTGGTAACTCTAAGGAACACTATGAAATTTTTGACTTTTGTATGTTTTATGTCATTTGTCTATATCTTGCTCCCAGGAATGTTCTATGTTTCATATCCCATAGTTCGTTTCAGACAACACATTTCCTTTATTAGAAACATATAGAGTTACAATGCTGAATCATGGAACTAAGAATATAAATGTTATTTAAATGTAACTGATCTACATTTCTTTCTTAGCCATCTCCCTTCATTTTATCTTACAGGATTATATCTGACTTTTAAAAGTTATATGGCAAATATCCCATCATCTGGACTGATTAACAGTTTTTACCAGTCTCCCTTGTTCAGCCACATTTATCTGTAAAGATGAGACTGCTTTGCTTTCCACCGGCGTAGACGAGAACTCTGCGGTCCTGTTGATGAGTGAAAAGGGATTTTATGGCAATCTTGGAAGCATAACTCTATTTTAGGTACCTATGGGATTTGATTGAAGTTTTATGATTCTACTGTGGCCCAAGTGTTGGGTTTGGATGCATGCTGACCAAGGTTCTGGGTAACTGCCTATGGAGCTTGCAGCAAAACAGCTCAGTTTCTGGGTTGCCATATTTCTAGGAGGATGCATTGGCAGTTATTATTTTGGTCAAATGGCAGACTTCCAATATTGTTTTAACTTAACAGCTCTGTAAATTGAAGGCTAATCTAAGCAAAGATCTCAGTACTTTCATGGAGTCAAAAGGAAATTTCTGTATTGTATCATTAGTCTTCTTTTTTAGAGTTTGAAAACAAGCTATTTATTTAATTCCCCTGTGGAGTACTGTGATACTTAGTTCTCAATGTTCATGGCATTTGAAATTGCTTCTGTAATAGCAACTTTCTAAGCAGGACTGAAACAAAAGTTGCCTAGAATTTGAGCACTGTGTCTTCACCACATCATCATTATGTGGTGATTTGCGTAGTTCGTAAGATTTTTATTGACCCTTTCTGTTCAGCTAACTTTAGCAGTCCCTGTGTCCTGTTAATCAACTACAAAGACAAACAAAAATGAGTGTAGTCATATTTGAGCAACAATACTCTCTATGTTATCAAGTTTCTGTTTCATGTGATGGTTGTGTATGCTTGATTCTCTTGTACTTTGTCTTGTACTTCTAATAATAAAGCTTTATTACACTGAAAACGAGATGGGGTGAGCGCTTCTATAAATACCTATGTTTAGATACCCATGCCTGTCCCCCTGCTGCACACCTTCAGGCCCTCATCTGCAGTAATTCTCAAGGTCCTCCTTTGTCATCTTCTTTCTTTCCCAGGAACGTGGGCTAGGTTTGCAGTGGAAATCAGAAAATTATCTAAACCAATTGAGAAGGGACTGATAATCACTGCAACACTTAAGTATTGATGAAGAGACTAGTCAAGAATTGAGTTGGGTATGAACTCTATGAAGTGCTAAGGGACAAGGATATCAGCCGTCCATAACCAACACAATTATGCTTTGTATGTTTGTCAAGACAAAAATGCTGAGGTTTAGTTTTTCGGCCTTACACATTTTTTGGGAGGGCATGATTTTTGGGAGGGCAGCAGCTCTGTTTTGCAGTTTTTGAGTTAAGTGGTTAACAAGTAGTAGCTACAGCCTCCTAGATTACACCTGGAATTACTCCATCTAAGAACACCATGGAGATTCATTAATGTATTCATTAACGTATTTCAAGAACAATCACGACCCTGGTAACTAATGTTACAGAAATCTTCATGGAAACCCTATGATTTGTTTTGTTAGTGGTGTTCTTTCTTCTGCTGCTTTTCTTGTGATTAAGCATGGTGGAGGGAGGGCTGTACAGGTGATTTTGAAAAGGAGCTTCCACATCAGCACATACCTTGGACAAAATCAAGACAGGGCAAATTTGAGGTTCAGCCAGGTTTCCCCAAAAAGAGTGCAAGCTTGGTGGGAAGGGGGAATACGAGCCACATGACATGAGCCTGGGGCTTGCTAGGCTGGGCTGCCGGGACAGGGATGGTTCTGCCTGTTGGTGCTGGGGAAGCCCCAGCTGCCCTGCTCCCTCTGGTCCTTGTCAAGGCAGAGGAAAGGGCTGCACACTGCGTTATGAGCAGCCCTTTTGGTGCTTCACAAGTTACAAGAGTCCTTTCATTTAAGTGTGAAACTCTAAGATTTAGCATTTAAAAGCCTCTCCAAAAAAAGGATTGAGTGGGGAATAGGGCGGGAGAACAAGGTAGTGACTGGACAAAATCCATAAAAGAAGTTGGTCACATCTTGGACAGAGTAATAAGTGCTAGAGAGAGGTCTGGTAAGCTGGGATGAGGGAATGGCTGCTGGAATGTGGAAGCTACACAGGGATTCCCAAGTAGATTTCTTACACAGGTTTTGGTGAGCAGTGTCTCTTTTTTTTTTTTTTTTTTTTTTTTTTTGGCTCTGTTGCCTCCTGTGTGAAACAGCAGTCGATTTTCCAGCAGGGTTATAAGAGGGGATTCCACTAGCACTTCCACACTTGAATGATGACACGGTGTTGTTCTTCTGGCTTTAATTTTTGACAGAGAATAACCTTGCAAAGCACAACCCTGAAATGAAGCTGTGCGACTTCAGGTAGCCACAGGCAACCCATATGGGGTAGTTACGCCGCCTGACTGTGCACAGACTTCATGTCTCCTTATTTCTCCTCCCAGTGCATATTTGTTTTACCTGTTTAGCACCCATGCGTTACGCTAAAAGTTTACTTCTACCAGACACTTTAGGGTCAAGTTGCTGCAAAATGACTTGGATTTTGTAATTTCTAAGTAAATAGAAAGGGTACAAGTGATTAGAGGCTTATACACTATATCAATTCAGGTGATTGTGGTTACCAGCAGCAAATATAAACACACAGTTTTGTCAGGGAAAGCTGCCCAGACTGGGTATTCATCTGTTTGCCTTGAACACCACAAACATATTCCAGCATGATTTGAGGCATGCACAATTACATTTTTATAACTACTGCTGAGAGAAACATTACCTGAGGGTTAAATCCATCTTTTTTTATAACTCCCTGCTGTTAGCTACACACAGGCAAAGCATTCAGTAGGAGTATTGGGACTGACTTCTTGTGCTAAAACACTTCCCTTTGGCCACATGGTTTGAAGGTGTCCAAAAGACTGTTCTTTGGTCCCAACCGAGATCTCTCCATGAGGTGCATGGGCAGCCATGGTAGAGCCTCCCAGATAGCTTTCTCTGCCAGGAATCTGATTTTTGTGGCCACAAACTGCTCCACAAACTAAAACCATCCCCGGTAAGTGAGGGTGATGAGGAGGCTGGCTTCAAAACCACCCTGCTCCGAAACAAAACTCTAATGTACGGTCAGCCTACCTAGGCATGCTTGTCCTAGTGTTCAGATCTGTTGTTCCCTTGTCCCCTGCCCCGAACAGATGCTCTAAGAGATAAAATCTTTATTCTTGCCCATTGTCAGTATATTCTCTAAGTTCAGGATCCTTTTTCCATGAATGCTTTGTTTCACTCTCGCTTTAAATCTTTAAGGATGGGATCATCATGGTCAAATTCACACCAAATTGCAGACTTACATTTTCTTGATGGTTTAGCATCTTTAAAGGCTGAGATCCCATCAGTAGGACACCCAGACACAAGGATATAGGTGGAAATCAGATAATTAGAACTTGGACTTCACAATCTAAACAAATTCTTACAGAAACACCATGTGTGCAAAAGTATCTCGCAGCATAATCAGAAATGAATGAATGACCCCTGTATTTCTCTTGGTACTATTTGCATTTTATTTAGCCTTCTGACTTTTAATAGTACTGTTTCCCAAAATTATGACCTCCAATAATTTGCATGTGAGAATAACTTTTGCAAAACCAGAGGCAGAGGCAGCAGCGTTTGTAGGGTGGGAGATTAAGCTCTGGGGATGAGAGTTGAGGGGACTGCAAGGGGAAGGAACATGGTGGGGTCCATTCTTGTTTCACACTCAGATCATTTGGAATGGAACACTGTGAACGCACATTTCTTCAGCCAACTGCTTGAGGAACAGCCATGTTTTGTGTCAACTTTGCTATGGCAGTATGTTTCCGTGGCCATAATGAGCACAGATGTCTTCATTAGGATTCTGACTAAGTAAAAGATTTCAAAAGTAGTGTTACATAAATATGTGTTTGAATTTTGGCATGAGCTTGAAGGCTTTGCTGAATTAGCACCTTCTTCTCTAACTAAAGCCTGCCCTGTAGCTCACAATGTACACAGGCTGCACTGTGATCTTGGAAATAAGGAAAGAGTTTATCACTCTTAGAAATGAAAAAGACATCTTTAATATAGTCATTCTCCTTCCATATTCTATGTTTATTAAAATATATGTCCTGGTGATGTTTCTGTACATCTCTGTTAACAAACACTTGTTAACTCGCAGAATTTTGCTCCAGAACTGTAGCAGTTTGGTCTTCTCCTGAGATCAGTGTAACCTTTCCTTGCTTCCTTAAAGCGTTTTTCTTTTACACTAAGAGCCTGGTTTGTTCACTGTAATCCTGTTTGCAGTAGTATGAAGTGATAAATACACAGTTCAACTGCTTGGGAAAATATAACCACCTAAGCTTTATTACACCATGATTTAAAGAAAAGGGTTCACATATTTATTGTATAAATTACTTCCTCTATAACTTTGGGTGAAAATCAACAGCAGTGCTTATAAAAGTAATGGTGATAGTCTGAAACATAGCTAGAGGTAAATATGCATATATATTTGTATTATATACACACATACATTTGAAAAATGTTTTCCAGTGCTTTTTGTAAACTATGTATTTTTCATCTTTATTACCAAGTTCTTCTATTTAATAATGACATTTACTATGTATCTGTAAGCTATTTTACTTTAAAACACCTTCATTTTTAAATATTGATTTTTCACTGTAACTAGTATAACCTTCTCAATCTAAGGTAAATCAGCTTTTACCAGTTCCCATAATAGTTGCTGAAAATTTAGGGGACTCAGTCCTTCAGGACATAGTTTCTAGTACTCTATGAATATTTTTCTATATGTTTTCTCTTTGGTGATTTTGAATCACCAGCGATGTGGTAAACACACTGCTCAGTTTATTTAATTTAAATTACACTATTAATAGATTTAACAATACATCTTTCATTTTCAAATCTAAGTGCTTCTCCTTGCGTATGTTTCTCTCTTTAAAGGACCTTATGAAAACAATTATATAGAAATTTGGGAGCTGCATAACTGCACAATTAAATTTAAGTATCTTAGGAGCTGAGCTGTAGGGAGGTAACTCAGAGCAGATGCTGGGGCAGCTGTGAGCTGTGGGTGCCAGCTGTGAGCACCGGGTGGCAGCTGGACCCCTGTGTGGCAGCTGTGCCCCTCCAGTCCCAGCCCAGGGGATTCCGACGCACAGGGTGGTGGGGAGCACTGGGCGGTCCCTGCGGGGTGTCGCCGTGGGATGCATATGTTGTGCTCTGCAATGTAAGGTTCATAACTTCACCCTCTGCAAGGATAAGTGTTTTCTTTTTTGGCCCGTGCTAATCTTCTTTATCCTCAGCAACTGCTCCAAAAGTAACCACCACTCTCATCAGTCCAAGGTCAAACAGACACCCCACAGTCAATATATCAAAAACCTGAGCTACCCACCCTGTACCTAGTCTTCAGGAGCTCATGATGGATCTTTATCTGATGGTTCAAAACCTTGCGTTGCTCGGTTACGTGGAGGCTGCATTGCCTACTCCTACTCCTTTATCCCCCACGAGCCTGCAGAGCCCCACAGAGGCTGCACAGACCCACACGCACCCATGGGCAAAGCACTTTTATGGGAGCACAGAAACACCTCACCCCCATCTATGTCTATTCACTTATCAACAAGTAGCAAGACACAGTGCTTACAGATCATAAAAGCACACGAAGCACATGATGCATGATGAAAAACCCCAACAGACAACCCCTCTCCCCCAAGCTGATTTAGTTCATGAATGAAGACAGACCATGAAAAACTGATTCATAACCAGAACCACAGAACCCACATCTCAAACCTTTAGGTCCTGTCTACAAGGTACGTGTACAGATTACACTCAGTAATGTCACCGAGGTGGCTGTCATCAAGAGTGCTCACCCTGCAAGGGTCTCTGCCTGTGCTTCTAGCCCTCAGAGAAGTGCTCTCCCCTGTTTTAGCCAGGAACATCGGGCAGCTCATCTTGTCAATGTCCTGTCTCAGTACCTGCAACACCTGTACTGGGTTTCAGTGCTCTGCTTTGGGTATGGTTCTGGCACGTCTGAAGGTTCAGTGTTCAAAAAGGTTCAAACTTCATAAGCTGTTCAAAGAGCATGTTGGCTATCAATGCTTAAATACCAGCCTTGCAGCTTCCTTTTCTGTTATCAGGATTTGGGCAATTAGCAACAAGAGGCACGAAGTTATGAACGAGTGCAGGGAAGAGCAGTTATGTACACCCAGGTAATGACAAGTTATTTCTCCATACGCAAGCTCCCATGCATGTGGTTTTTCTTCCTTTAAGGTACCAAACCCTTCAAAAGATTCAGTATCAGTTTTCTCAAGGCTTTTGGGGTACCTCTCTGTTACCCAAGAGCATGGGGTACAGGTTTCTTACCTAAGAACGTAAAGGGAAGAGGTGGGTTTTAAGCTCTACTCTCGCAAGTATTTGCTTATACACAGCTCCTGCCCCTCTCTGGTAGCTAAAGCAGTCCCATGCCCGTACTCAGAGACCAGGTTCTTGTGGGTAGGGAAATAAGCAGGACTTTTCAGGACAATCTACCAGGGGTACAGCACTTTGTGTATCTCAGCAACACATTACGTTAGGATGAATAATTTCCTCATTTCCTAATCCAGTCTCATCATCACCATTTTATGATCCATTTGAAAAACAGCTACTAAAAAAACATTGGCCACAAAACAAATGAACATTATTTCTTTGTGCTGTGAAACAGCTGGAAAGATAAGTGTGGATTAGCTTTCTCCTTGTTTTTATGTCTTTTCTGCCTTGCCTTGTTTGTCCTTCCAAACCCCTCTGGTCAACAGTAGGGAGAATATGACATTACAAAACCAAACAGTCTTGTACAGTGGAAAGCAAGAAGAATGTTTAGTAAAAACATGGAGAAAATTATTGTAGCTTGACCACGTGGGATCTTGTTTTCTGTGCATCTGTTTGTGTGTCCATCTGGTCCCACAGTAACAGAGGGTAGTGGCCAACTTCAGCCAAGTTGAACTGAGATGCTGCAGTTCCTACAGGTTTTGTGGAAAATATCAGCTGGCTAAAGGAGAAAAAACCCTATTAGTGGGAAGGTGGATAATTCGTCCCTTGGCTGGACTGCGGGGACAGCAGCTGGTAAGCCCACAGGTAACTGCACAACATTACTCAGCTGGTAACCTAAATGTAGTGTGGGGACAGGCATTATGAAGAGCTATAAGTAGCAAAGGGAGTGCTGGGGAGGTGGTATTGGGAGCTCTCTAGAGCTGTGGGAGGATATGGTGAGGTGCAAGACATAGTCCCATGTTATCCAGGCTCCTGGCAGAGATGGAGGGAAAAGAGTGCCACTAAGCACTCATCCCATACTAGATTTCTGCTGTGACACTCCTATTCTGGTTCCTATTCCTCCAAAGAAACAACAAGTGAAGAGGGAAAACTGAGTGACCAAGCTGTTGTCACTAATCAAAAGTCAAGTCTTTTTCTGCTGGGAGTGACTTTTCAGGCCTTCTTTGCAAATAAAGGAAAAGCAGTACATATTACTTTATTTATTTTTTCAGGTGACCTGTGAACACGCACCCCGCACTGGTTTAATGGAATGCCAAAGCTGCCAGTCAGAAAACTTCATTAACAGCATTTCACTGTTAAAGATTAACTTTCCTTAAGACAAGGGATTTATATAAATTGTGAAATAATGTTTCACCTGAGGTGAGAAGGAGCACAGAGTAGCTACGATGTTTGCTTATGTATCTGAAGACAGAGGAACTTGCCCAATTATTACAAAGAATTGAATAATCTTCTTGATGACTCAATGATTAAACTTTTCTTGCAGCTCAAATTACAATTGTATTACACACTGAGCAAAGTGTGTATGAAAGAGTAATCTTGCCTCTGAGTATAAATGTTTGGGTGTACCTTGGCAGCTTCTCAGATTGTGCTGTTAAACTGTGCTTTCTACACAGCCATCAATTGAATTGAATGCTGGAGAAGAGTTACTAGGGATCCAGAGTGTGATGGTGTTCATCACGAGTAGTTTTGTAGCTCGATGAAACAGCATATCTGAGCCTCTGTTTTGATTTCCTGATGGGAACCAAGCCAGCAGGGTTCTTGCAGCAATAGCAGCAACATAATGGTTTTCTCATTGTTAAGACCAAATCAGGTAGGCAAAGTTCAGGTTGGGATCATTGCGTGGTTGTATCTGGTACTGTAAAAGCACGTAGCAAAACCAAACTTTTTACTCAAATGTGCAAAAGGTGTGTAAACCAGCCAGATATGTGAAATCTGGGAGCAGGAGGATAAGCCAATGCTAATGAAACCATCTTGTCAGATATACTCAGTCGTGTAGGTGGTTTGGCCAGCCATTTCATTTGGCGTTCTGGGCCTCTTTCCAGAATTAAATGTAAAGGAACTACTTAGAGAGGATATGACTGTGACTTTACAGATTTTGTCTGATTTTATCAGGAGTTTGCTCCATGTGTGATGGCAGCATGTAATAATACTTAGAATCATAGAATCATAAAAACATAGAATAGTTTGGGTGGAAGGGACCTTAAAGATCACCTAGTTCCAACCGTTCTGGGCCTCTTTCCAGAATTAAATGTAAAGGAACTACTTAGAGAGGATATGACTGTGACTTTACAGATTTTGTCTGATTTTATCAGGAGTTTGCTCCATGTGTGATGGCAGCATGTAATAATACTTAGAATCATAGAATCATAAAAACATAGAATAGTTTGGGTGGAAGGGACCTTAAAGATCACCTAGTTCCAACCCCTTGTCATGGACACCTTCCACTAAACCAGGTTACTCGAAGCCCCATCCAACCTGGCCTTGAATGTTTCCAGGGATGGGGCATCCACAGCTTTTTTGGGCAACCTGTTCTGGTGTCTCACCACCATCATAGTGAGAAATTTCTTCCTTACAGCTAATCTAAATCTACCCTTTTTCAGTTTAAAGCCACAAACCCTTGTTCTATGGCTACATGCTATTGCCAAAAGTCCCTCTCCAGCTTTCTTGTAGGCCCCCCTTAGGGCCCGGAAAGGCTGCAGTAAGGTATCCCTGGAGCATTCTCTTCTCCAGGTTGAACAACCCCAACTCTCTCAGCCTGTCTTCATAGGAGAGGTGCTCCAGCCCTCTGATAATCTTTGTGGTCCT
>KL289652.1:0-61279 GCA_000699545.1 Podiceps cristatus
AAATCCTGTGATCCTGTGATCCTGTGAAATGGTTCTCAAATGTGGAGAGGCCCTGGGTTGATGTGCTTGTCATTGAGATACTCCAATTGTTGAGCTAGAACATAATGTGGCTAATATCACCTCTAGTCTTTGGACTCACCATTCTGGAATGGCCAGTCACACATCTTTAGTTACTGCTGGTCCTCAGAACAGCTTCAGTTTGAAGCTGGAATTGTTTGTGTCTTTGGAATTGTGTATCACACATTTTTCTATTATTTGCCTCACTGTAAGAAAGGTAAGGTAAGAGAAAACAGGCAATAAGCTGCTTTAATTAAATCTTAAATTTGCTGATTATTGCTTTTTCATTAATACAGTTAGCATTCAATTAAATAGCTATTTATGTCTTTGTGATAGACCTGAAAGTTACTTATGTCTTATACCATTCAGACTAAAAGCTCCAGTATAACAATGTCAGAGGCAGGACTGCAGAATTGTTCAGGTGACTTGGGGTGGGATTTTCTTCAGTTTTGGTTTGGTGGTTGTTTTTTTTTTTTTTTTTACAGCTGCCTGCTCAACCACTTCAGTGACAAACTAGTTGGGAAAAAGACAAGTATTCAATTACATTACTTGAATCTTAATCAGGAAAAGGGAAAGTTTTCGTAGACAAGGAAAGAATTTGAAGAGTAATGATTTATAAGCATAACATAAAGAAAAGCTGAGGTTTACTCATGTGGTTAATTGACACATAAAATGTTTTTTAAAGTGGTTCTAAAGCAGGTGCAGAACAGTACGGTTCTTACAGTGATCATAAACACAAGCTGCTTCAACAAGTACATGTCATTATGTTACTAGGTAGTGATTATAGTGATTTCAGCGTATCTGCATAACTAAATCTCATCTCTTTGGAAAAGCGATTGTATCCAGACACCATGCCCTGACACAAAGGGTAGCAGGTATTTTTTTTTTTTTTTTAAAAAAAGAGCAAAATATGAAGAATCTTGTAAGAAAACAAAACATAGCTTTCATGCTGAGTCTAAGAATTTGCTTGTTTGAGTACAACTTAAGAGTCACAAGGAGCACATTTATTCTAAATAAATAACACTATTAAAAGAAAGAAATAAAAAAAGGAACAGGAAAGCAGGGACAGAAAGTCCCAGCATAATTGAACAACAGTGATCACAAGATTTTTGAAGCAGATCTTCAAAAAGGAAAATCGTGTGTGTAAAGTCAGTGGAAAGGAGCAGAAAGACAAATGGAATAAAGTTGGACTTAGAAAGATTTTAGTGGGAGCTTTGAAAAAAGTAATACAAAACCTCCCTACAAATTACTGAAATAAAGGGCATTCTGGTGAAGATAAATTATGTTTTTACATCACTAATTTCTATAAACTGAATAAATAATTGTGGGAGATACTTTAAACTTTCTTGCCTTTGTAACATCATAAGTCAGATTGGCCTGCCATTTTCCAAAAATTGATGTTGTATCATTTCCATAAAAGCTTAAGGGCAACATGATATGTCAGACCAAAAATCTAAATAGTCTAGTGACCTGTCTCCAAGAGTGGCCACAAGTGAATTTCTCAGGAAGGCAAAAATGTCAAGCAGGTGTCAAGATGGAAATGAATACTGAATACTATCTTGTTTTTCCATACTCAATGTTTTCCCAATTAGGAGAATGGCTGTGGCTAGACAACACCGCAGTGAATTTCGTCAACTGGAATGTAGGAGAACCTTCCCCTCAACAAAACGAGCACTGCGTTGAAATGTATGCAAACTCTGGGTACTGGAATAATATCTATTGCTCTTCCTACAAAGGATATGTTTGTAAAAAGCCAAAAAGTAAGTGCTACATTTATGTTACGTATGGAGTATGCTCCTTGTGTGCTAGTATTAGTAGATGGTCATTACACACAGTACTTTTTAGCTCCATGATTTTAGGTTTTATAAATGCCAAGAGATGCACATTTGCACACCAACTAAAAGACGGAATAACTTGTCAGAAAGTAGAAGTTCTGACCAGTGCTCAAGTCCCTTCATAATTGTTTTAAAAAGATTGTGTTCTTGTCATGAATGTACCTAGTGTACATACTTAGCAAGTTTGCCTGTTCTGCATTGATAATTGTTGAGTAATCACAGTGTTAGTACTGTGCCTTGCACACACAAATTTGTCTCATCTATTTGAAAATACATTCCTTAGGGTATCTCCTCTGCTTAGCCCTTTGCTTATTGCCCTCTGGCAGTCTCATGTGCATGCATTTCCTGAGTATGAAGCGGTGTTTCTGTGAATTGAGTAGTTATGACTTGTGAATTAATGAAGTTTTGGACCTTTTGTCTCTGTGTTCTGTTTTGAGAGGATGCATGTATGAAAAAGCAAAGCAAATAGCATAGTCTGAATGTGCCACTGAAAGTGTCCTGAAAAAACAGAATGTGCAAATTTGATAGTAAGGACATCTAGTGCATATATGTGCCTGAAAGTCATCCTACCCATTTCTTCCAGCACGTATTGCAACACCAAAATCTCTTGCTAATGTTTACTGAGAAGAGTGAAACGCATGTAGTAGGTGAAATATGCCCACTTCCTCCACAAGACTGGAAATGAGAGAAATTCTGCTGTCCTTTACATAAATTTGCTCTCATGCAAAATTACTCTTAATTATTCAGATGGTTGTAATGATGACTGTATCTGTCTTCTGCAGGAAGTCCTGCAGAACTGTCAGATATAACCATCCCTTC
Source organism: Podiceps cristatus (assembly GCA_000699545.1). Taxonomy (NCBI): domain Eukaryota; kingdom Metazoa; phylum Chordata; class Aves; order Podicipediformes; family Podicipedidae; genus Podiceps; species Podiceps cristatus. Next base: position 2,712 of record KL289652.1, read on the forward strand.
AAGAGTCTACTTACCAATGTCTTTTTACATTGTGATCGACAAACAAAAAGGCACTATATTTCCATTCTCTATCCAGATTAGCCATAGGTGGAGGTAACAAGTGTTAAAATCAATGACCACCCTTCCTTTCTGATCATTCAACTCTCCTATTTATGCTGGTACTGGCATTCACCTGTTTTGATACGGAGCCATTTCAAGGAGCTAGCCCAGATGAAAGCTGGTTGCTTTTTCTAGGATTCACTTCAGCCAGACCAGCCTCCTGAGCTGGAATGCCGCGGAGTCAGCCAAACCCCACTGTCAGTGCAAGGGCTATATAGTTGCTTGCTTAAGAACAGGACACAATTGAGTCCTACACTGTCGTACAAATGCAGGTTGACTTGGCACAGTTTTGCAAAGCTGTGATAATGCTCTGTTTGCAGAATTGAAAAAAAAAATGCATTGAATATCTGTAGGCTAATAAATGGAGTGTTAGAAGCATGAGTTTTACTTAGTTGCACTTGCTATGGCTTGTTATGTTTGCTGTTTGTTGAAGAGGCTGCAAATGCAAAACTGTGACTAAAGTCTTCCCGTAGAATAGATTTTCTGTTCCACTTACTGAGGTAATTTTTACCATAGTAATTTGAAATTCTGTAGCAGGTCTATTCCATAAATGATCTAACTTTATTTTTTAAGTAAGTAGGTACTCTAAAGAGCTGTACAGCAGTTCAACAGGTGCTAGTTGATTGTGCTACAAAGTGTGACTAAGTATATTATGTTCATAGCATCTCACTCTCACTTTTCAGGAATATCAGATTCATACCCCTAAACATACTGCTTGTTTAACTTGGAGGTAGGTTTAGCGTGCAGTCATCTCATACCAAAACCCACCAGGGATGTGCATGATATGCATGATCAGTGCTATACCAAACTCGGTCAGTCAACAATTTTTGGTGAGGAAAAAGGGAAAAGTGTCTAGGTTATTCTATTCCAAAAATTTCCCAGTCAAATGAAGCAATGCAGCCAGAGGATTATTTTCCAAATTATTTCCTTCTATTCCCTGTTACATTTCTGAGACTGTTTTTTACACTGTGCTTTCAGACATAAGGTAGCATTATCTTCACAGAATCACAGAACAGTTGAGGTTGGAAGGGACATCTGGAGGTCATCTGGTCTAAACCCCCTCTCTCAGCCTTTCCTCATAGAAGAGATGCTCCAGTCCCTTCATCATCGTAATGACTTTTCAGTGGACTCCCTCCAGTAGTGCGCACTCTCTCTCTCTCTCGTACTGGGCAGTCCAGCACTGGACACAACATGTAATGTAGCAAACATGCAATGCCTCCAGAAAGCACTTCAAAAATGTGCGAATACAGAAAGCTGCTAGTTTCCATGTTTTCCATAGATTTGCATGCTGGTGTTGAGCAGAGAAGTAACAAACTGCTTTTTATTGTAAACGGCATTAATAGAGACTTTTCTTGGTAGGAACTCTTGGAAATATCCAAATAATCATGCCTAGTTTTATCTGAAGAGCTAAATATAGAGTAATATTTGTCTCTAAATGTAAAACTAGCTGTGCTAACAGACACTCCAGCAGAGTTCTGGAAAATCTTTGGAAATTGAGATTGTTGGATTTTTAACAAAATCGGGCAATGTTTAAATTGTGATTGGTAGAAACAATTTAGCTTCCTGAGGGCACTGTTTTCAGAATGAAACATGATGTATTGAGTCAGGATTTAGTTATCAACTGATTTTATGTCCCCATGGCAAAATATGGATATTTGAAATGAGCTACAAACATTTTAGTTGGGAGGTGACATGTGCTAAGATACTTTGGAGTTCTTGAGTAATTTCAGTTGTCTGTGTAGGTAGGCCATTAAAGTCTCTTTGCAAACCAAATGTATTACACTTGCTATGTTTATATAGGATAACAAGCACTGCAAGATTTGTAATTATATTGAGGATTACGTTTGATCATCTCTGTCCTGAAGATGCTGTGTAGATTTTCTTGCGGTTTTACACTGATGTCAGGATCTGTCTCCGTGGAGCTCTCTGGCGTTTCTTTTTTTCTGCTGGTTTACATAAATACCTCCATATGAGACCAGAATACAATAGACCGTTGTGCTATGCCTTTTGATAGGTGTATATATAGCTTTGTACAGACTAGACCAAAGTGTTTTCAATATTTAGTGGTATGTATTACCATATATTTATCTGAATATCATTTTCAGTATGTTCCAAATATAGAAATAAATGATAAAGAATGCAGAAATAAATAACAGAATAATGTAATAACACAGTTCTTCTTCAATGTTTTGAAATGCCAGCAACTGAAGTGCCACCGACAGCTGAAATGCCACCAGCTGCAATGCCTACAAACGGTAAGAATATTGTCTTTCAAGTAGACAAAAACTAGTCCCGTGTAAGATCATAAAGAGAACAAATTGTATTCTGTATGATGTCTTACATTTTCTGATATACCTGAGTGCCATATCTATATCCTAAGAGCATATTATTTCCTACTAGAATACAATATACTCCATTCAGTGTCCAAATGCTGATTAAAAAACTAATAATTTGTGATATAGCATGCAATGTTAGCATTTTAAAATAATTGATTTTATGTCTCTCATTGTTTTGAAACTAATGGAACTCTTTTGCTTAAAACATCATGCTTTCTAAAGAAATTGTTTGCAGTAATCAGATAAAGAGTATGTAGCATCCTCTTCATTTCTTTGTGTTTCGTTTCAGTGATGACGAAGAATGACGAGGCTCCAACTCTGAACCACGGTAAAATGGGAGTTGTAGTTATTGTTGTCATCCTCATCCTGGCTGGAAGTGGCCTTGCAGCTTATCTCTTCTACAAAAGAAGAAAGAATCGCTTGCCAACAAATGACAGCTTTGAGAACAATTTGTATTTTAATAGTGATGCAATTCCTGGAACTAGTGACACAAAGGATCTTGTGACCAACATAGAACGGAATGAACATGCGACACTATAATATAATAAAATGAAATGTAATGTAATATGTAATGTAAAATGTAATAAAATAAAATGTGCCTTGTTTTAATAAAATTATGCAATTAGAATAAGCCAAAGCTATTTTCTCTTGTGCAAATTCTGTAGTAGCCAGTTTCGGTGTGTACGTAATGTTATATACAGCAGTTATTTTGTTTTCTAACCATTGTATAATGTGTAAGATTTCAGGTCTCGCGATTTGATGACCCACACTGGTGAGTGTGGATCTTAAGATAATATTGTCTAATTATTAAATAAAACAATATAAATGGATGCATTAAAGGAAGTAAAATGTAGCTAGATCCACTTGAGAAGGCTCCCAAGATTTGAAGTTTCTGCACCACATTTATTTCAAACCATGCTACTGTACAGATTCTCCAAGCTATTCAGCAAACATCTCTCTAGTTCTACCATCTTTCAAGTATTCCTCGGGACTAAACTACAAGGGGCAGTTGCTAGATGACAAGTCTGTATTTAAGCACATCCTCTTGGAACCACATGGGGAAAAAATCCCTTCATGGTATAGTTTCAGTTCCCACAATTTCACACAACACAAAGTACCAAGTATGTAGTTCTTGTAGTTTATGTATTCTAGGATTGAATCAGGTAGAATCTGGGGGCAGGCCTCTGGAATGGAAAAGTGCCGTTGGCGTTAACTGCCAGTGCTCTGGTTGGCCACAAGTGGGTTTGTCTGGGAGAGGCGATGAAGGTCATGGCAAAATGTCTTTCTTATCAGGACAGCAGTCACCGAGGAGAGGGAGGAACAACTCCTGTGCATGCTCTGGAGGCTTATAGCAGTGCTGGATTGCTGCTACGGTGACCACACGTTGGTAGTGCTCTCCTGCAGCCTCCCGGGAAGTAGCACAGGCTTGTGGGAGGTGTGCTGGAAGTCAAGAACAATTTAGCTTTACCAATATATTGCTACTGATTTTATTTCCTTTCTGAAATGGCTAGATCAGTTACCATTTCTGGGAATCTTAGATTCCCCAATGTGGAGTTTATATTCTAATGTTTGTAAATCTTGTAAAATGTAAATCATGCATGATTCCTTATTGCATACAAAAGTTTGCAGGTTTTGATTTTGTGGTTTCAGATTTTGTTCTGTGAAATAAAGAGTAACTAGCTTTGATTTTTTTATATAGTTCTTTATTTTATAGTCTTGTCTATATAAGACTCTGTAACAGGATAAAGTTAAAAAGGAGGTAATACAACCGTGAAGACATTCCACCCAAAATTGTGGTTAATATATCGACCATATTTTCCTGAATCTGCACAATCTTAAGGTAATATCTGCACACCAAGTGCTTCTTCCAGATAGCATTTCATCGCAGGTATATATGCAAACATATGATTGGAAAGAAAATACAGATTGAGGGAATGTCTCATTTCTGGTGCTTGGCCATACTTACCAGGTACACCTCTACAGTTGAAAAAAGGTCAGGAAGAGAATCCAGCTACAGGAGCCTGGATAGTCCTGAACTCATTCACCCATTTACACTGCCTGAAATCCAGCAGCATCTTTGAGTTGAAGAGAATTAAAAATGCCATGCTAGTGAACGGCTGGCAGTAGGTGTAGCTGCTTCCCTGAAATGGTGCTCTGCTCCCCCGTTCAAATGGGTTCAGAAAAACCAGAGGAGGTTCCAAATCAGAAGCTCTACTCTGAAGATGGATCTACTTGGTCTGCTTGTTTTAGAAAGAGCAGGAGTGAAAAAGACGCAAAAGACTTAAGATTTTCAGAAGAGGAGGAAATTTAAGCTGCATGGTTCACTGTCTCTCCTGTTGCAATACAATGGAATTGAAGCAAATTTCCCGTTAAAAAGAGCAACCGTGGAATCAATGGCATTTACAGCTCAGGAAACGATTACAGCTCCATGCAGTGAGCTGGAGATGAGCACTGATACTTGATACACAAACTCTAATAGGAAGTCTTGAACGGTAGAGAAATAGGTAGAGAAACGAACAAGCTTGAACAGTTTAAACAATATCTAATTAATGTAAAATTAAATGGAAGGCTTTTACCTAAGGACTTGTAATTACAAAAAGTAGTATTTATTGGTTTTTTGTTTTGATGGGGTTTTTTTGTTTGTTTCTGTCTGATATTGTTTGATTTTTGACACACACCACCACTACCCCCTCCTCCAGCTAGTACCTTTCAGTGATGGCAACTCATGTATTAGACTGTCTGAATACAGAGTCCAGTCCCAGGTTTTTAACGTCATCATTCATTTGGTCATACTTGTGACAAGACTGATTATAAAATTTCAAGAAAAATTGAGAGAGTAGTTTCCAAACTGGCATTCTCTTTGCACACCCTCGTGTTATATCCATCTTCCCTTGTTGTGCAATGGTTTTACCAAATATCTTTTGGCGATCTGGCATTATGTCCTCTTCCTGCTGCTAAGCTGCAATGTTCCTGACAAGTGACTGATTACATCAAAAAAGTTTTGAAGATTGGGCTGGGGAAATTATCCATGTTGCTCTATTTGACTGAAAAAAAGCAGTATCTCTTCTTGTAAATAATTTGTATTTATATGGATGCAATATAACTTGTTACTTAATGTATTCTGATCCTTCCCCAATTTCCTACTACCGGCTGCTTTTCCTATTGGGATCAGTCAGTTGCCTTACAACCACCTGTTGCTCCTGTGATCTCTTGTGTCCTGAGTAGATGCCACTCCTCAGGCAAGGTTTCAGGCTTTACGGTGCCTGTGTTACATTCACAGACGAATTTGGATCTTGCTTTTCTGAAATATTCTTACTGTAAAAACAAGGAAGATAATTTATTGATAGACAAGATGAAACATAAGTGATGGACAGAAAAGCAAAGGAAATTTTTATCTTATCACTAATAATTCATATCCATAATCCTCTGAGTCTGCTAAGACTTCTTATATTTGATCTTGAAAGTGCAAAGTACCTTATATTGCTTTCAGTATGTTTTGAGCCTGTCTAGAGAAACGGAAAGGTTGCTCACTCTCTGGGTGATTTTTAGGTTAGAATGTTTCTACTGAGGTTTAGAGCATATCTTTATTTAAAAAAAAAAAAAAAAAAAAGTTTTCATTTGGAAACTGCAATTGTGCTATTTGTTGAGATTCTGGGTTGAAACCTTGTATCAAGTTATAGCAATCTAAATGATCACAAAATTCCTTTCTGATTTTACTGAAAATGATTTAACTTCTGTAGGGAAGTTGAATATGGATGAACTCACCTATACATTTCTGCGGGCAGCTGAGGAATGACTTGATGGCAATATTCGATAGCGTGTAAAGGTTTGTCTCTCTGCACATTGCTATGTTTCTTGATACCCTTGTGCTTCATTTTCGTTTCCCCTTTTCTCCAGAAGATTTCAGACTTCAGAGAAAAGGTGGTGAATCTGCACGCTGCCAGTGTAACTTCCTGTGTGGGAGCAGAGGCTGCCGAAGGAACAACGCTGACTCAACACAAACCCCAGCAGCCTTTCTTCCTTGCCAGTTCTAGTGTCAGGCTGTGCCTTGCCAAGTGGGAGGTGCTGGAGGCCTCTTTGCAATCCTCTGATTTTCTTTCCCACTTTGTGGGCTGTGATGGGGTCGACTCAGACAAATGTACACTGAGGTGAAGCTGACCTTAATACGTTTTACCCTTTTTCAGCCTCTCTCGGCAGACCGTTGATAACAGTCCTTCACCAAGCACTGATCTCTCTTCAGAACAGAACTAGTTTCTTTTTGCCTGGTGTAATTTTTACCTGTTGGCTCCCAGTAGCTTTGGAGATGCTGAGATGTTACGTACAGCAGAACCACAAGACATTACATTTCTCCTGCCTAAATAATAAATAAGAATTATTTTTTCCATCTGCATATCTGGAGCTCCTGAGGAAGGAAGCAAAGAAAGCTGGAGAGTTGAGGTTTCAGAATCAAGCGTTCCTCCATTGGGGAGTACCAGAATGCTTTACTCCAGACTCAGTCCAGCCATCTTTGCATATGCATCATAATTTACTGAGTAATTGCCTATCTGCTGCTTTGTTGAGGCAGCCCTCTCTTTTCTCCCACCATCCCCAGGACTCAGTGTCCTTCTCAGGCTCCCATTCTTTCCATGGTTTTGGTTTAGCTGTACCTGCTGGCCTTCAGGTCCCACTATTTTCTTCCACCGTTGTAATTCTTGTTCTTCTCTAATTCCTTGTGTACTTTTTTTAGACCCAGTCAGTCGTCCATCTGCATCTGAGTCCGAATAGAACAGGATCCCACATCCTCATGTAGGTGTCCAGGGTTTTCATTGCCTGCAACAGTAGCAATTTTCAGGGAAAGACCCTAAGGAGTATTTGCTGCAAATATTTGGAAAAGTTAGCCCAAACCAGCCTCTCCTGTAGATACGGGAACTGAAATTTTTCAAAGACCGTAAGCAAAAAGGGATGTAAACCTTCCACAGGAGTGCCTTTTCTCTTCACTATCCTCTATGTTTTCCTAATTCTTTTACCTACCATGAAGGAGAGAGCTTTTTCAAAGTAAATATCAGAATTTTGTCAGAATGCCTGAAGGGTGTGCACTTCACAGACTAGCGGGATGATAAATGGGGCGGTATTCCTTATCTGTTTAGGTTTTCTCTCTAGCAATAATTGAAAATCCACTACTTTTCAGTTGAAAGGTCTCTTCTTCCTAGAATTGTGTGGTTTCTTTTTCAGTATTTCTTCAATTGTTGCTGTCAATTTGGATACGTTGCTTCTGCGTATAGTCAGGAATGGAGCAAAAGAAAGGACACTTGCCTCCTGAAGAACACAGGTCCTATTTTCTACAGCTTTTCTCTTTTCTGTGGAATGGCAGATGTGGGAAATTCTGGTGCTCTCTGATTCCAAGGCCATAGTTACTTGATTTGCATGGTGTCATGGCCAATTTTTCACAGGACTGCATTGCACTCTGGATTTTTTTGTCATTTATTGTTACAGAAAAATCTTCCACTTCTTTTTTATGTTTTTCCTTTATTTTTGGTAAAGAGATATTCATGTCACCTTTTCATAAAAATAATGATGCTGAATTGCAAGGTATGTCTCCAGAAATCCTCACTAAAATGTTACCTCTTAGATCTCATATTTCCATGGAAGAGAAAACTTTTATACAGTAGAGAAACTAGCTTAGAAAGCAAAGTTTATTCATTAATGTATTATTTCAAAATTACTCATGTGACATGATACAGTTCCTTATTTGCAGCTCAGAACTTCCCTGTATCTGCCAGGTCTTAAAAACTGAAAAGGATTTAATTTGGTTCAGTCCAGAAGAGTTTTCTTGCAAGGCACAGATTTGGTCTTCAGCATCAATTTGAGGTGAAGAGGAGAAGGGAATGAAGCATTTGGCCATGACCGTCTACCTGCTCCTGATTTTCCTCTTTTCCTTTTGTACATCTCTTCAAATGTCTGGTAAGTCTTTGTCCTCTGCTGAGTATGGGGGTTTGCAGGTTCTTTCTCATGCTTTCCTGATGTCCTCCCCGGTGGAGAGTGAGTTTAGAACTAGTCACAACATGCAATTTGAAACAGTTTTATTCAACTCTTAAATTTGGTGGTATCTGTATAGACATTCTGTTTCCTTAGCCTAGTTTTCAAGGTGGTATATGAGTGAAAAAATAAGCTAATGGGTGCGGGTATAACCTAGACAGTGCCACTTCTTGAAAATCGGCCAGCTGAATGCAGCCAAAAGCTGATTTGAAATTACTCCGTTGGAGGTTAGACCAGCTCAGAAGTACAGGGCAGTGTCCTCTCAGCATGCACAGAACCACTGGCTGATGTGTGTTTAGAGTTTCTTAGCTCACGTAGACAGACCGATTGTTGCATGTTGGACTCCTGTGTCCGAGATGGTGGCTTTAGGAAGGACCTTAGAAGCTTCTGTCTGTTAGATTTCAGACACTCCTACTGCTGAGAGGAAAACAAATGAAACTGTGTCTGCAGCTCTTTCTGCCTGTTGGGCAGTGTCTCACATTTCTATTTACAAGTGTAGCTATTAATGGCACATAGGATACTTGGCTTAACTGTGCTCAGAACTGAAGTGATGATGCTGCAAGTTGTGGCTTCCCTCCCGAGAAACAAGTTGAACTCTGTGAAGAAACGACTTTTTGCACAGTTGCTAAAAATTTCCAAAATAATTAACCAAAAATGAAAAATACCCCACCTGCTTGATGAGCTGAAAACCACAATGTCATTCTGGGCCAAATATAAAGATAGTTTAATTTTGACTATGTAAAGTGTTTTCAATAGCTCTAAAATAGAAGGTCCCTTTACTTGCAAAATTAAAGCCTGTTTAATATGCTGTGTGGTGGTGGAACTTTGAAGAACTCATGAAATTTAATAAAGGTCATTTTTGAATGGACATGAAGAAGAGCAATTTCTCTTGCAAGAGTTATATTTTCAGCTTCTGTGTCACTTGCATCTTAAGATCATTTGGATGAATATCCTTCATAGTGATGATTAACCTCCCGTGATTTCTTTCTCCATGGATTATATATATTAATTTTTTTTGTTGTAACAGACTGTCAGATAGCAAGTAACTGACTTATTTATCTTCTACAAAATCTCTCCTCAGATGTTTGCATTCTCATTTTGTTTTATAGATAGTGGAGTATTTTCAATCTATAATGAAGACAGCAAGCTCTGTGCCCAAGCTCAAAACTCTAGCTCGGTCATAACTACCACTTGTGATGAGCATGACGAATTTCAAAAGTTCAGGTGGGTCTCTGCCAGGCAGCTGCTGAGCATGGCGCTCAAGCTGTGCCTGGGAGTGCTCACCAAGGAGGATGAGGCTGCCATCACGTTGGAATCCTGTAACAAGACGAATGAGCTCCAGTGGTGGGAATGTAAAAATGAGGCACTTGCAACCCACGGCAAGGATCTATTTTTCAACTATGGCAAAGGGAGGGGGAAAAAAATCAGGTTGTCCAAAGGATCAGGCAAAGGGAGCAGGTGGAAAATCCATGGAACTGCAGACAGTGTGTGCTCTCAGCGCTACGAGGGTGAGTACTTGACTGCCCCTATTTATGAAGCATTCCACCACCTCCTTATCATGCAGCAACTCTTTTCTTACAGTCATGTCAACAGCAGTGCTAACTACAAATAGGGTGTAGAAATGCAAGGCGAATATGACTGTATATATTTCTACATAACATGGAAAGTGCAATTCTTTCAAATGATTGATAGAATAAAATAACAAAGGCCTTTGATGTAATCATAAGGGAAAATGGGAATTCTGTTTGTATAGCAACAGCAGGAGGAAATCTATGACTGTTTCCAGATATGTCTGATCAATTTGTAGAAGAAATCGTGATTGTGTTATATTTAAATTCTTATTGTTGCTATTACCTGATTTGACTGCATACTATCTCCAAGAAGTTAATTTCTAGCTAACATAGATGTAATCCACTTTTAACAGTGCTTACTTGGTGTTTCCCAGGCTCAGGAAGAGAAAAAATAGGAAAAAACAAGAGGAAGAATAGTGTTTAATGGTTTAGGATGCCATAGATCCTAACACCTTGACAGAGTAACACTGGCAAGTCAGGTCTCATCTTCCTGCGTTATTATCACTCTTAGGCTACGTAGAGTGGACATCCAGGCTCAAGTGTTCAGCCTCCTTTCCACTGTGACACTAGTAAGATGGGATGTTAAATAACAAGAGATGAAATTTTTGCTGTGCCATACAACAGTTCCAGCTGGAATGAAGTTTGTCATAATTTTATTCAGATTGCAGCAAATTAGACTGCATAGAGATGGGAGGGTCACTACCCAGCAGGGTCACTTCCCAGCAGAGTCACTTGCAAATTTAAGATATAACTTCCTTTCATGAAGACTAATAAAAATATTCTGATATCTCCTTTCCAAGCCTCTTCAACCATACAAGGGAAAAAAAAAATAACCATAACCTCATTCAAGGACAGAAGTATGTAAGCAATGGGAGAAAATGAGTCACAAGCACCTCTGGCACAGTGGTCCAGATAGCAATAAAAAGAAAGTTCGACAGAAATTAGTCTGAGGGCCATTTGAGAGTCTTAATTCTGAATATCTTGCCATAGTCATACCTGATTGGCACAACAGCCTTGGAAGGCTTTGTGGTAATGAAATACTGATGTGTTGAGCTCTTGCAGAAGTCAGCTGTGTCCATGGAGAGCTGCCTATGAACAGACACTGTGGTGAACATCTGATACCAACTGACTCCTATTGATCTATGTTTCTCTCCCTAGATATCTATACACTAGGAGGAAACGCCTTTGGTGCACCTTGTGTATTCCCTTTTAAGCTCAATGGTAAATGGTACGCTGAGTGCATCCCTCGGGGTGACGATGCAGGCTCTCTCTGGTGTGCAACTTCTTCAGATTTTGATACAGACCAATTGTTTGGAAATTGCCCGCTAAAAGGTAATTTATTTGTAAAGATTTCTGGAAAGGCATTAAGCAAAATTTTCATCCTCTCTCATGGTCAAAATCTCCTTGGGATGTGGAAACAGCATTGGACAGCGAGTCAGATTCTGACTAGCCTAGTTCACTGGTGAGCTATGCAATGATAAAATGAGGTGTCTGCTCTCCACTCCCACTGTTTCTCCATCGGAGGTGAGGAGTGGACCTACAGTGCTCCCGAGGCTGGTACATATGGGGAGTATTCTGAGGGTGGTGACTGGGACTGATGGAAAAAGGAAGAGAAAACCCCTAGGCCTTGGTGAGAAGAAGGTCAAGGCAAATGAAAGGCAGAAAGAAGTGCAATGGATGGGGAAGGAGAGATGTAGGGAAGAGGGAGACAGTGGTGTATCATAGGATGGAGAAGACAACAGGAGGGCTGGAGCGAATCAAAGGGTGCAGTGACCTTCACCTGCCTTCGGTGCTCCAGTGCTCCTTGCACCTAGAAACCATTCAACACAGCTTTCTAATAACCCCCAGGACAAATTCCCTACCCCTTCACCCCCGCTTCACATCTGACTGATTGGAAATGATCACTTCTGTCACATTGGGAGGTCTGGGAGAGCATAAGAGGGGTCCCAGAGTAAGAAATTGGTGTGGACACCAAGATTTTCTGTATGGGGAACAGAGGAAAGCATATGTCAGTGAGTGGGTTAATGTGAACTGAACTGTGAGAGAAGTAGATGAGTTATATAAAAGGAACAGGGTCATTGTAGAAAAATTAGATTTGTAAGGAGAAATAATTAATTACATGATTAATGTATTATTAATATTGAACAGGCAAAGCATATTGAAGTGGGGCAAACTAGATGTAAAAAATAGCAAGTCATACAGTTACATAGTTTTAATCTGCAATGAAGATTTTATTTTCTGTGTTAGTAAAAATGATTATCTTGTCAAGTTGCTGTTATTACATTGTATAGGCATCATCCACAATGATCTTTGGAAAACAAATCCCGTGACGGAAACTCACTATCAGATAAACTCAGAGTCGCTTTTGACATGGCACCAAGCAAGAAAAAGCTGCCATCAGCAGAATGCAGAATTATTAAGTGTCACAGACCCTCGTGAAGAAATGTACTTATTAGGTAAAGTAAAAAAATAACTAAAACCCCAAATTAATGGATATATTTTAAATCTAAGTCAGCTCCAATAGCTTTAACATACTTATCTTTACCTTGTGAAAATATGTCTTAATGACATTCTTAGAAGAGCTTGTCCCTTTCTCACAAAAAACACCTATTAAAATAGTGGGAAAAAATCTAACCTATATTTAAAAAAGATATCTACTATGACACTTTTTCTGTTTCCATGCTTTAAAATTTTATTTCAAGTTTTATTGAATAATTTGCAAAATCGGAGGCATTTAATAACTTGACTTTTTGGGTTCTTTGGCCATTTAGGGCTCACTAGTGACCTGGGTGTCAATGCGAAGCTCTGGACTGGTCTTTTCAGTGCACTTGACAGTGGCTGGCAATGGACTGGAGGCAGTCCTTTCAGATACCTTAATTGGGCTCCAGGTAAGGGCACTTTTCTGAACCGATGATCAGCGTTTGGGCCAAAATTCTCTTCTCTTCCCCAAATTCCTGTTACCCAATTCCTTTGTTTTCATAGACTTTTCACAGGTTACAAGGGATTATGGGAAACATAAGATATTACTGTAGTAGAGATCACACCAGAGATAGATTGTCATTAATTCTGAGTTTCCCAGAAAAAGCAGACAGCTCACCCAAGAAAACAGTTAAGAAAAAAAAAATCTACACCTCATTCTTTTTTTTGTTTTCTATACATCATTTTCTCATTAGGCATATTATTCAATCCAAACAAAAAAAAAAATCATGAAAAAATATATAAAGAGAATTTAAAGAAAAGAGAAAAAAATTAAAGAGAAACATTGTAGAAAAATATTTTCAATTGTTCTCAGTTACTGCTTATGACATTTATCTGATGTACTTAATAAGTTTCCACTCTTTTCTTAGGATTACATATTTTCATTATAGTTGCTCTGACTACAGAAATATCCAAAGGGTGAGCACTCCCATGGAATTAAATATGCATTTCATGCCCAGTGTTCAACAGTAAAGGATGTTGAGTTTGCAATACTACCATCCCATAAAAAATTGTGTCACAGAAGAACTTTTATAAAGCTTTTTTCTGTACGCTGCTATACTCAAAATACACTAAATTTCCTATTGAGCTGTGCATAGGAAAAGAGGGGCAAGTCTCATGTTTGAAATGTTGGCCCTCTTAGCCTTCCCAGTGGTGTTCCCTTGGGACTTACCACGCTAAAGAGTGATAAATTTTCAGTGTTAACAGAGGGATTCTGCGCCTTTTTCCTAAAGGAAATCCCTCTGTGGAATCTGGAAGAATATGTGGGACCTTCCAAGGCAGGAACGGCAAATGGGAAAACCAGGTGTGTGATCAGAGACTGGGATATATCTGCCAAAAGAGAAGGTTCTCCTTAGATTCCTCCACTCTTGCCTCAGGTAAGTTGGTCAGAAAAATAAGGCTATTTTTGCAGTGAGTGAGGATGCCATATATGAAATGACAATGTATTGTCAAAACAAAAGGATTATACTTGTTGACCTGGGTCCGAGAAGACCCAGGCTCATTTTAAAGATGACATCTAGATGTTGCTCATCATTTTGAAAAGATGCCAAGGTACTAAAGAAGGCGGGATTACGTGTTTAGTCATGTTATCCAAACCACAAAACAGTGATGAATGTCCTGTGCTCTGAAAAATACGCTAAAGATGTGTACTGCTAAAAGATGTGAGCCAGCGTTCATGTTCCCCCTGCTCTCTCTTGACCCTTTTTGCTCTGTTCTGAAAGGAAAAATTCAGAATATGAGGCTGGCACCTTTTCCTAATTGAGTTCCCTTTCCACCTGAGGCAGACTAGGTCATATCCATGTATGTGAAGAGAAAGGTGAGCAGCTACCTCACCTGGGAATTCCCAGCATGCAATGAACTCTACAGTAATCTTATATATATACTAGTATATAAGGTTATTCTCTGGCTCAGAGGATGAATGCCACACCATAGCTGGTATCCTGTACATTCTGGGTGCATCCAGACAGCTCACCAGGAATGGTTTCTGCCCCATGCTAACCTCCAAACCATGCCTGGATGCTATTTAGGGGGATGCAAGTTTGCATAGGTCAAAACCATGTCCAGGGCACACTACAATGTGGTTGACCACATGCCAATGTTGGGTGCACATCCTACACTCTTCAGCTAACTACGTAGGTGCAGACCATGTGAACCTTCAAAGCAGTGGAAGATGGTTTGCTGTACTAAATCCACACCAAGAAATAACCGCTGAACAAAGCATGTGGAATTTCTGTGCAACTGGGATTTCTGACATCTCTGGTATAACATTGTCTCTGGGGTCTCTGATACATGATTTGGGCTGTGCAGGAGCTCCAACTGGCTCCTGAACACCTGGTGTTTCCAGAGAAAAACATACATAAAATCTCCAAAATTCACCAAGGTATAGTCCCTGTGTGGGAAAAGAGGCCCTTTTCTGTAAAACATGGCTGTACCCAGAACATGGGTCTGCATGACAAATTATTTAGTATTTATTTAATCCTGTAAAAGATTAGTAGCTCCTGGTATAACTGGGATGCAAAAATCTGTTTTGTATTCTTTGTGATCCCCAGACTTTTGCTTCTCTCTTGTGCCAGTATGGGCTCCAATATTTCAAATTCATGTCAGTACAGGTCATTTTCTTTTTGATTAAAAGAATGCATTGAACAGGACTGCTTATTAATTGTTTGAAATAATTTTTTTTAGGTGACTTAAAGCCTTCTAAGTGCCCCAGGGGATGGGTGGCCTATGCAGGTCATTGCTATAGAATTTACAGAACACCCAAAACATGGAAAGCAGCTCAGTCTTCCTGTAGAAAAGAAGATGGAGAGCTGGCGAGTATTCATAATATTGAAGAGTACAGTTTTACAGTGTCTCAGCTTGGGTACAGTGAGTATTCCTGCAGGTCACTTTTTTATCTGGAATTATGCTGTTGCTATTATTCATTTAATCATTGTAATCATGATCTTCAATGTTTTCTAAAAAGTCCTTCTTCAGTCAAAAGTGGGTGCGAGATGTGATTGTTCCATTTTAAAACATACCCATACCTACAATTACTTTTGCGTTCCCAGAGCCAGACGATGAGCTGTGGATTGGTCTAAATGACTTCAGGGTTCAAATGTATTTTGAATGGAGTGATGGGACACCTGTGACTTATACCAAATGGCATCGCGGAGAGCCAACCCACACACAGAATAAGGCAGACTGCATCGTTATGAAGGGAGAGGTAAAAATCTCTCTCCCACTTTCATGCTTTCTTCTGTCCTTTCTGCACCCAAAAAGAAAAACATCTGTGTCCAAAAAAAATGAAAGAAAGTAAAAAGGAACAAGAGTTTAAAAGGTTTTTACAAACTTGCATTAATTCAGAATATCTTAATGTGGAGGGTGGCCAGAGATTGGATCTAGGAAGGTGTATGGTGGAGCCCCAGAAGCAGTGCACTGTGCTGAGCCTTGGTCTGCTCTGCACCAGTTAGGATAAATCTCCCACCTGAAACTGGTTGAACTAACTTATCATTCACATAAAACATGTCTGATCATAGCTGCATAATACGATTCTTGGAGTAGGGACTTTCTTATGTTTCCCCTAAAACACCTAAATATAGGGTTAGTAGACCTACTTTGGAGGCTCATATTACTGGAGGCACAAAAAAATAGCTACCAAAAATTCTATCTTGTTTTCTACTCAGCAAAAAATGACCTATCATAATACTGTGTAAAAAGACTTAAAACATTTTTATTTTCATATTTTATGTTTAGTTTATCTAGCATATCATAGTTATTGTTACCTGGTTATATGAACATAATAAATACTATGATGGTGAGAATAGAGTGGAACAGCATGTTTCTTACCTGCTTTCATCAACCACTGGATCTTTAATACATGCTCACACCTCTGACGAAATGTGTCCCTTACTGTCTTGATTGTGTTCCCTATCTGGGAGTTTTGGAGAAAGCAGCAAGTCACGGAAGAGAGCTGAAACAGCCTCAGCCAAACAAAGAGAGAAGGGTTCTCTCCGAGGGTGGTGAATATTCCATCTGGAATATTGGTCAATCTGGATTTTCTCTAGATTTCACTTATCTTTGTGTTTTCCTCTCACCATGCTCAGGACGGATCCTGGGCTGACAGTCCTTGTGAAATGAAACTCGGCTACATCTGTAAAAGGAAACCTTTGGCAGAAGAATCAGGGGAAGATGAGGTTACTTACCCAGGCTGCCAGAAAGTAAGTGTAAAACAAAAGCAGCGAAGGGTCGCTGCATCTTACTTTCAGTCCTGTGATGCTGAGTATCACAGAAGTCAATAATTTTGATTGTTCTTGATGGAGCCCTAGAAAACTGTTAATTTCATATGTACTGGTACTTCTTAGACTAATAGGGAAAAGTTTTCTTTATTTAACAAAAATGTAGATCAACTTCTGTTTTTCATTCCCTTACATGTGCACTTCACTCAGCTCTCTCCTAGTGCAGAACCGGTCACTTCACCCATAGAAGCTGCTCTCTGCAGAGCATGTCAGTACTTTTTCATGCTGTGACTCACTGGTCTTGGGTTGCACGCAGCCTGCTCAGTTCAATCGATCTGCTACAGGAGACAGGAATATTTGAGCTGCCTGTTTTTCAGGTTGTTTGTAGCCTCTTGCAACAGCTACGCTTACACAATGAGAAGGCAGAGCAGCCTTTGCACAAGGAGCTGCAAAGCGGCTGTGAGTGTGCTTGCCAGCTCAAAGTCCATGTCTCACTGCTCGCAAAGACTTTCTCTCTCCTTTATCAAGGGGCAAGACACAGAGTTGTGGTTACAAAAGCTGTGTTTGATTATCCTCTTTGTTTCTTCTCATGGCTTCTGAAATTAGTTTTGACTTGGGGTGTTGTATTAATGTGGCTTTTGGAAGCGTACTGCGCTGTGCAATCTGACAGCACCTCTGTGCATCTCTGCTGTTGACACTGACAGGGCTGGATGAAGCACGGCTTTTACTGTTACTCCGTGGGGCAGTTACCAGGAACATTTTCAGAAGCAAAAGAAATCTGTAAAGAAAACAAAGGTTACCTGGCTACTGTGACAGACAGGTATGGAAATGTAATTCTTGTCCTTTCATACATGGAACCAGGACGGAAGGGCCAAATGGAAATTTTACTTTGCATTTATTCATAGTGTCTAGTTGGCACCACTCCTTTGCTGGAAAATTTATGGTAGAACTGAAGAAGTATTACAAAATAAATTGGGAGCTTGTATGTTATCAATACAAACATTCAAGCTGTTGCTACTATACATTTACACTGTTGCTGACTCCAGGAATTAAAAAATTGAGTCAACCCCCCAACAACCCCAGATTTCCAGATTGTTTTAACACTTACTGAACTAAAATAACCACATAAACATAGAACTATTTCTTTCTTCTGGATCTGAGCTTTTCAGCCTCTTCTTTGCAACAGGCAGATCTGGAAACTTTCCCATTTTAGAATGAAAGCAGATTTTTGCCCCCAGAGTAACAAGATCTAAAGACCTAGACCTTATCATAAAGCTTAGTAAAACACTGTAGCACTTATTTATACAGAATGAATAACATATAGGCATTAACACAAGTATTGTTTGGCTTGTGTTGTTCATTATGCAGTGCAAAAGGTGAACAGAATCACTCTAAATTCTAAACATTATTTACATTACCAAAATGTAAAATAAAAATTAATTTATATGACCATTAGAACTATAAAAGTAAGATCATTACCCTTGCTTCAATCCATACTTATCTTTTCACAGATGTTAACAAATCACTTTAACTTTACCAGATATGCTACAATGAACTGTTTGAAGAGATGAACAAATTATGATAAAATGTGATATATCAGTGTAGTACTTATTCTTCACAGATATGAACAAGCTTTTTTGACTTCTGTAATTGGATTCAATCCAGCAAAGTATTTCTGGATTGGCCTCTCAGACACAGAGGAGCAGGGGACGTTCAGATGGGCCAGTGGGGATGCGGTCACCTTCACTCACTGGAATGCAAACGTGCTGTGGGGGCCATTGAGTTTCTGCTCTGGGGACCCAAGAAATGAGGGTGTGAAAGCTAAAAAGTGGTTTAGAAACTCTTCTGGCATAAAGCCAGAAAAAACAGTCCAGCTTTCTGTTTGTGCTAAAGGGATTGAATCAGGGATTGTGGTAACTGCTTCCAGTAGACTGCATGTGTCTGTTCATATTGTCCACTCTGTTGTTTGATGTTTTTTATAAGTGATTCATATATAATGTAAAATGTATAATGTACAAATATAATGTAAAAGAAATTTGATAAAATTTCTTTTTAACTTAACTGAAATGCATGTGAGCTACTGTGAGCTATTGGCATCCAAATACAGTGGGAACAGGTTACTCCTAGGTAAATAGTGTATACTTTGAGAAGATGCAGTCATTTATCAATAAGGTTTAAAAATTTTATGTTTCTTGAAGGAAGGGAGTCAGGCTGCGTGGCCATGACAACAGGAACTTCAGCTGGATTATGGGATATTTTGAATTGTGAAGAAACAAACATGTTTCTCTGCAAGCAGCTGGTGGAGGGAGTGACCCCCCCTCCTCCTCCAACAACGACCCCTCTCCCATCGTGCCCAGAGGGATGGAAATCTGTTCCTCAGAGCAGCTCCTGCTTCAAAGTAGGTGTTTAATTTCTGAATGCAAACACTTGACATTTCAAATGACAATTTATTTTGTGTATCCATGGAAGGTGAATTCTACCCTGCCTACCTGACAAGTAGTGTGTGAGAACACGTCTCCAGCCATCCCCAGGTGGTGTGGCTGGGAAGTGCTGGAAAGCGAACTGAAGTTCGGGGTCACAGGGACTCGTAGATGGCAGGAAAAGCAAAGTTGCAATACTCAAATTTGGTAGATGACCACAGGCTTATGGTTGCACAGTTAAGTAGTAAGTGATAAAACTAGAGACCAGGAGACTAGAAGAAAGATAGAAGCCCAGAATTCTGTTTCTAAATTTCTGTAATAGCACAGTATTTAATTGTCCACTTTTTATAGATTTTTCAGGGAGGAAGAGAGAAAATGCAAACATGGTTTGGTGCAAGAGATTTTTGCAGAGCCATTGGAGGAGATCTGGCATGCATCCACAGTGAAGAAGAACAAAACCTAATAGCTGGCTTGTAAGTATCTACACAGTCCATTGTTTAAATATACAGAAAAACCCTACAAACATTTTAAAAATGACCTTTCTGAAAGACATAAAAGAATTCTGGTGATTAATTTCTACTTTGCAAAGTTGGTGTATATCCTTGCAAAGTGGCAGAAGGAAATGTGCAGAAAGAGGTGAGCAAAAGGGCTTCCTGGCAGACCTCTGGGAAGCTGGTGCTATTCATTGAAGTAGCCTGAACATACAGAAAAACGAAAGGAGGATCAACAAAACTGGTTTCAGCTGAGTTTAGTTCAAAGAGATAAACCCCATATTTTAGCTCATTTGTAGTTGATCAGCAGATGAAATGCTCTTGATTAAATGAATAATTTGTCCTGCTTTCCTTCCTGAGTTAAGGGGAAAAAATGGGAGACTAAGGAAAGCCTGACCTAGTGATGTGGTTATATAAATGTTTAAATCAAACCTATAAATACAGATAAGTCGAATTTGGTTGCCTAAGTTACTTGGTGGAACCAAGACCTTAAAATATATTTTTATTTAACTCAGTATTTTTTGACTCATGGCGCCTGTGACCTTTCCCATGAAGCCATGTGCAGTGCCAGGGTATTTTTCCCCACATGACAATTGAATGATTACTTTATATGACTGTCTCAAATGATATTTCAAGCATCAAAACACTGAGAATAATGTAATGATATACATTTTCTTTCTGTATTTCACACTATGTCCCATTGTCTATATTTGTAATCATTCAGAAAGAGAGATTATCTTCACTTGTCTTACTGGATGGGTCTAAGTGCCTTGGACTCTGACAGTGGATTTATATGGAGTGATGGCTCACCAGTAAGTAAATAATTTATTGTTCCAGGATTTTGTCTGATTTTCCATGTATATCTTGGCAGACAGCTCTCACAACTCCTCCTATACAAGCCACAAGGGACCTTAAGTCTTTACTACTTGATTCCACTCTAGGCATTAGTTTTTATCTTTTGATAGATAACAGTATGACATTTAGAGTAATGTAATAACACTGAAGGTGATGGAATATCTCTTGATCTAAACAAATCTGTTTGTACTAATCTCTATATTCCCATTTGTCATTTACTCTTAGAAATAATTTTGTATGTCTACACAAGCTAGGCTTTGTTGTCCTTGCCATCTTAAATAGATCAAGGTCTGCAAGGCCCAAGTCCATATGGCAGCACTGATGGATTGTCTCGGGTTGATACATCAGAGCAGGATAACCAGCCCAGGGGTCAGAGGACAGTACTTAGGTACTTTTTTCTGGAGCTTGACCTGAAAACTTCATCTCACCTGATAACAAACAGGGCAACAACTTCTTGGCTTACTAACATGTCTTACAAATATACAGATGAGTAATTATGCTATGCAAGGGTCTCGTCTTTCTCCTTACAAGGTCTGGTATAAAAGCAGAAGACAGACCGTGAAATCAAATGAAGTGCATTTTTCTTTAACAGGACAATATAACGCACTTTAAAAGGAAAATAGTATCAAAGCTGTGTTTCCACTATAGGTAAACTTTGAAAAATGGGCAAGTGGAGAACCAAATAACTATGATGGAAATGAAAAATGTGGTGTGTTTAATGGCTACAATAATATGAACTGGAATGATTTATTTTGTGAACATATGCAGGACTATGTTTGCCAGATAAAAAAAGGTAAGATAACTTTCTTCCTTAAGCAAATTTTAGAGGCAGATATGAACATCCTTTCCAAGTCAGATCACACTACCTGCATGCATTAGAGCCAGCTGTGCCATCAAGCACAATGAAATACTTAATACATTTTAATTTAAATAAAAGTAGTTGGAAAACTATGAATTCATCAATGAGATACACATGTAAGTTTGGGATGTATATGCAGCATATTGAGGAATTGAAATACAACCGCCTAAAGCTAGACATAGTTTCTGCAAGCTTAACTTGTGATCAGCTCTAACATGGTATTTTACTGAGTGTAACACCTTTTGTTCAGCTATGCTGAGAAATTTTGTGACAAAAATAAGCATACTGAGTAACCCTTAAGATTCATTTTATTACTTGGAATTAATATGCTAACAACTGTATAAATATATGTAATCGAAAGACATCCGAGAAACATTTACAGATATATACTCAGATATTGATTTATATTGCAGGAGCGCCACTGAAACCAGAGCCTACTTCCACATTCAGTAAGTCTTGTACTTCCAGTAACAGAAATAATTTAACATATAATGATGTCAAATTCTATTACAAAATGTTTTACCTTGTAGATTATGAACATATTGTTAGTGAAGATGATTGGATAATATATAATCACAAGGAATACTACTTCAGCAAGGAACCAATGCCTATGGAAAAAGCCAGGGACTTTTGCAAGAGGAGTGGTGGTGATCTTGCTGTCATTGAGAGTGAAAGTGAAAAAAATTTTCTTTGGAAATATGTAAGAAACATGTTTTTCTTCAAAAATGCACCATTCTGTCCTGCACTGAGGCACCTTTTTCAGCTGGTTCATGAAATATTAGAAAGTAGTCCCCATCATAAAAAAAATCAGTGCCACCTTTCATGGGCTTATCTACTTAGGAACTTTCCCATAATCATTATTTTGATTAATTGCTACATGTAGGCAAATCCTCAGCTTCTTTTCAAGAGCACTCTCAGGGTGCAACTTTCAAAAACCTTGCTCCATTTAGCTGAAAGCTACAGTTACTGAGTATGGGGTTTTTTTTCCAACTCATTCTCTTCATAGAATTCAAGAACAGTTTTTTCCATTTTTTTGTCAAAACAGATTTCAGACTTACAGTAAAAGGTTTAAGACAGAATATTTTCTAATAGGAAGAGAATAATCTGATGATGATATGCTCTTTTGGAAATAGTTTCATGTTATTAAAAACAAATATGATTCCATCCTTTCCTCCACATGACTAAGTACCAAACCCCACTATTTGCTTGTAGCTTTTTGGCAAATTCTCACTATGTTTTCCTAAAACTCTTAAACATTGCTTTATTTTATAGCCCGCTTAAGAGGTCATTCTTATGTCCTTAATGTAGCTTTTTGCTTCATTTCTTCTTCACCCCATTCTACTTTTTTAAAAAAAGTGTAAGTACTGTAAATTGGAGGAAAATTTTGAGTTTTGCAGTTCAGACACATAATCCCAGCAATTCCCTGCACATTGCATACTATGCAATTGTACAACTGAAATGAAAACATTTTTTATTTGAAATCTATTTTCTTACAGCTTGGTAAAACTCCTTTTTTTTTTGCATTTTAGACTTTCTATAAAGACTGGGGAAATAACTTTTATATTGGCTTAAGTGTGAGCCTTGACAAGACATTCCGGTAAGTAAAACCAACTTAAGTTTGTCAGATTCATAATGTGAATATTTGGCATGGTTGTCTGTAAGAGACTGTTGAAGTTCAATGACTGACACAACCTGTCTACAACCATGTCTTGACATAGTTTTAAAATACAATTCTACTTCTCAGGGGAGTGCTTCTCCCATAATGTCTTTCACTATCTATTTCCCCTTCTTTTGGTTCTATACTCTGCTTTTGTATTGTGAGGCTGAGATGTTCACTCACAGTTAGTGTGGTGTCCTCCCCTTTTCCTTGTTAGATCAAAGAAAATTGGTTGGAGGTCTCTGGGATGTTTCAGATGGTACTTGCAGACATTACTGAATTACTTTTACATGTTCAAAGAAAAAGAACCTTCAAAACCTGCATTTAGAGCCATCATGGTGCTTTTTAGAGATGAAGTATCAATACTGGGGAGCCCTTATCTGGAAGGTAATTTCCAGACAGTTGTACTGTCAGAGACCAGAGCAGGACAGCTTCAGGCTACATGGAGTCATTACTCTTTTACAAATGTCTTCTTTTGAAACAAAGTGCCCTGGGAAAGTCCTAAACCTCCCCTGGAGCCTTAGATGAGTTGCAGACACATTTCTCCCGTGGTACTGTTCTCCCCTCCGCGCCCCCAAGCCACTCCCATCTCTTTTTCTAGTGCCTTCTCCTGGTATTTGAAGCTTGGTCACATGAGACTCAACCTCTTCATTTCAGTCTTTCTTCTGTTGCCTCAGGATGTCTTTCTTGGCCCCAAGCCACAGAGACTGGATAGTCTTATCTCCTGGAGCTCCTGATTCCTCATCACATCCACTGCTCAGAAAACAATTCCAGTATTTGTGCAATTCTCCCTTGCTCCCTCACTAGTTTTGTCCTCCTCCCGGCTGGACTATGGTGCCGCTATTTGTCTTTGTATTATTTCTCCTGGTTTATTATGTACTGTTTTTTCCTATTTGGCTTGGGAGGTTTGCAGGTGGAAGCAGCTAGACATCCTGTTGAATTCCGTATTTGTAGTTTACTTGCAAAAACATGCATACAGTTGCTTAGTCTCCAAAACTGGAAAACCACTAAATTGCCCTGGAGCTGATGTTATCTGAAGGCTCTCAGTCTCTCCAGATTCTCCACTCAACTTTTCTTCCAGCACACTGAGGTTTTTTCACTTTTTTCTTGGCTACTTTTTGAGAATAAATTTGTGAAACACCAAACTGGGAAATGATTATTGCACAACTGAAAGTCATAACTGTATAATATTAAAGATTCCCTTTGTTTTAACGGTTCCAAGTGGTCCCCAGTATGTGGTTTAAGGCTGTCTCTTACCCTACAATATACCCTATTTGTTGCTTTTTGACCCAGGAAATTACTAAAATAGGCTCAAGTTTCTGTTTCTGTGCTCCAGGTCCAGTGCTACACTGGTGTGTTTCCTGCAGGTTATCAATACTCAGAGAGCAAGAAAGGCTGGGACCACCAGATGAGATTGGTTCAGACCTGGTCTAGGTCAACAGAGGAGGCAGTTGATATTAAGATATTTTTTACTAATTACCAAATGGAAGGTCTTGGTGGTTGTGTTTTTGTTGTTGTTGTTTTTTTGGGTTTTTTTGTTTGTTTGGTTGGTTGGTTGTTTTTTTCTGGAGAATAACATGTATTTGTAAGCTAGGATATAGGAAACAATATATAAAGGTCTAATACATCCTTCACAAAGAAATATTAACTAATTCAACTAAGAATTATTATTCCCCCAAATTACTTCTTTCAGGTGGATGGATGGGACTACAGTGAACTATGTTGCCTGGGCTCCAAATGAACCTAATTTTGCAAACAATGATGAAAACTGTGTGGTCATGTATACCCAAACAGGTGGGTGCTGTAACACCATTCAGTCTGCACGGTGTGGCATAGGCTTGGGAGGGCTGCATGTGCAAGGCTGGGTGAGTTACAATACTGAGCAGGCTGATGTTTGATAGAGTGTTTAAAAAGCATAAGAAAAGAAAAAATATTCTCTTCTTTCATTTATGCACTTAAAAAAAATTTAACTCTATGTAGCTAACACATTGGATTGGATTACATATGGAATTTGATTCCTAGTTTTGTCAGGAAATTTCAACATGAACAAATCAGTTAAGCATCAGACCATTTGCAGATACAGTCAGTAATGGTTTTCCTCTAACCCCTGTCTGTTTTATGACTAAATCTTGAGGACATCAGCTGTCTCTTATCATTTGCGCAGTTCCTAAAAATCTAGGGCTTGGGCATGGCTTTGATTATTACTAAACAATGCTATACACTAATTAAAATAAATACAAATATGCTCTAATAAGAGAGTTGGAAATAATTGTGCTTACACTAGCCAAGCACTTAGTATTCCTCAGAGGATTTAATCTCTTCTTGTTTAATCTTTAAACATTTCTAGTCTCAAAATCTATAGCTGAGATAATCTTCTTAGACTCTGTTAGAGGTCAATTGAAGGAAGTGAACACTTTTGGGAGTAGATATTATGTCTTTTTTTGGAGATCTTGTTTAAGATAAGATGAATTATGTCCTTAACTTCACTGAATTATAATGACAATATCTCCATTAAACATAATGTGTGATTAGCTGTGCTGTAGATAATTGCCTTGTAACTGTCTGCAGCTAATGAAATGAATGACATTTTCTTACTCAAAAAAAAAGGATGATGACAATAATATTAAAGTTATGTTCTTACATCACATCACACTCTCATAGGGACAAAAGATACTGAGATGACTATAAAACTGTGAGAAGCTCAGGTAGTAAGGTAACAAGGATCGAGTAGCTACTATAGACAGAATGATCCTAGAGATCTTACAAATCTTAGAGACATGAATTAAGCATTTGAATTAAAACTCCCCTTTGGCAATGCTATGGTTTTGCAAGATTGAAATATTTCTGTTCTCAGACAAAATATTCATATTCTGAATTTTGCTGGAAACCTGAATATTTCTATGGAACATACATAAAAATTAGTTATTATTTCTGGGGGAGAGAGATACAAATACTGTAATCAGCTCTCCTTCCTGTGACAGATTTGCTTTAGGAAAGGATACTTTTAATCCCACTTTCAGTTGCATTTTGGTTTTCTTTTATTGTAATTTGCTTTCAGGTACATGGAATGATCTCAACTGTGGCAGCGTTGAGTTGTTCATCTGTGAAAGGCTTAACAATACTGTTCGTCCAACTGTTGCTCCCACTTCACCACCACCGAAAGGTGGGTGTCCAGAAGACTGGCTCCTCTCTGATAACAAGGTGCAGTATGAAATATCAGTATGTTGTATTTTAAAAAGAGCAGAATAAAAGCCATCTTTTATTCAGTTTTTCAGTTGTAGCAGGGTTTTCACTTATCACGAAATATGTTCTGATTATGTATATTTAAAGACTTTAAATACCATTCCTAAGATCACTCTTAACATTCCCAAATGACAAAAGCTCAGGATAAGAGTTTGCATGTATTTAAAATCCATAGATTGTAATCAACGAAGCTATAAAAGCTATAAAACAACAGTGTATGCTTGTGAGAATACATCTAGCAATGAAGATGCTTCATTACATTGCTTTGTCTATCTCCGTCTGTCTTTGGTTAAGCCAAAATATGATTTCAGTTTGATAGAGCTCCTTTGAGATCCACTGGCTGCTCTTTCCTTCTCTCTCCCAGTCCTGGGGAAAAGAGTCACAAACTCAGAGTTTGTTCCCCTTTATGGTGATCTCTCGAGCTGAAATCTCTCCCTCTTCCTCACCTCCTGGAAGAGGAGTTTCCAAAGGCTCCTTCATTGACTCCTCTCCAAGTGTTTACAGAGCTACCTCCCTTTTGCCTAACTTTTTCCCCAAATTACTTGATTAACTTTTCACTTGCATGCTGTAATTTGCACATTTACATTACTTGACTCTGACAAAGCTCTCTAATGATGTCTTGGTTAAATCTCATAGATCATATTGCAAGAAATGGTAAATTCATGGTTTTGTTTGTAATTCAGAATCATTCTCGTTCTGTGATTATCCTGTGAGAACCAAACCTGGTTTGTCAAACAGGGCAACAGAAGCTGAGATATTTAGCTTCAACAACATATCTTATCCTTGTTTGTTTTCTGAGGCCTTAAGCATTCCTCCGGCAAAGTCACACCTCAGAAGTGTGCTCAGAAGCTTTAACATAATTTCTACTGAAATCATTAGACTGACATATTCCTTCTTCTAAGTGTATGCTAAAATATTAGGGTTTATACTAGTTTTCTAGTATAGATCTTCTCTTTCATAAAGACAAGCTAGAAAGGACTGTTAAATCAGTCTCTCTTTTTGCTTAAAATATCCAGCTTATTGTGTTTGTTACAAACAGAGATGCTTTCACCAGAAATTAAAACACCATCCACTTACAAATTCGGCACACTTCTCTTTTTCAGTGTTTCAGAGTATTTGGCTTTAATGAAAACGATACACTGACATGGCATGCTGCGCGGAACAATTGTATTAGTTTTGGAGGAAACCTGGCTACTATATCAAAAAAGGAAACGCAAGGTATAAAGTACGAATGTTTTGATACTGGATGAGACATAAAGTAATTCCTGATAAAGAGATTAAAACAGATTTTATAGCTTGTGCAATATATGCTATTATTTATGCCATATGAATACAAAGTTAGGCTGAAAGATAAATTGCACCTTTGGAAAAATGTTCACATAGGTTTTAGTGCCTTGATTCATTTTTAAAATCATTGCTTTGAGGTAAATATAGGATGTACAAAGGAATTCATACTGTTCAAATATTAAGATTTTTGTATTAAGGGCTTGTCAGATAATAAAATGTCTATATTTTACTTTTTTTTTTTTTTTTTTTTTTTTTAAGTGTACATGTAAAAATAGCACACGAAGGGAGTAATATCCAATCCAAATCACCGTGTACCTGGCTGCTGAGCCAAAAGCTGTGGGTGCCAGTGGAGGACACATCCTCAGGCAGCAGAAGGCTCCAGCACTGGAGCCCCAACATCCCCCTGTCCCCCTTGCTCTGCTGGACCTCAGCTTGCTGGTCCTGCTGCTCAGCATGTTACAGGTTTTTTATTGAGGCCCCATGTTTGCTCAGGAAATGTTGTGCCTCAGGTCCCGAGGGCTGCGCACGGACCACCTCCTAGCCCACTCCATCAGTGCTTGTGGTTTATACTTTTTTCTATAGCAGAAGAAGGACATTCTTTGAGTGGAAAGTCAGTCTAGGCAGTAGCTCAGGGAAACAGCATCTGCCTTCCAAAAAGCTGAGACCTCAGTACATACATACTTAGTTATTAAGTAATTTTTGTGTTATGCCTGTTTAGAAATGAAGTTGTGAAGTCTGGTTAACAAAGAAGTTAGTTACCAAAGAAGGTAACTTGGTGTTCACACCAAAAGGGAGTGCAGTCTGTAGACTTATTTCCTATGTGCCAAGGTTTAGTCCACTCATGTTAATTTCTGTAACAGCATTAAAAAATTTTCCCTGCTTTCTCAGATGATGAACAACACAGAAGAGTGAACAGATAATTTCCTTAAAAAAATTTTATAACAATTTTATGTATTGAAATTTGCCCATCTTTGAGTTTGTAAATACTTTTTCTGACTTCAGCCTCAGATGAATATATTTTATTATTATTATTATTTTTGTCATTAGCACCCTATTAAAAAAGAGAAAAACAAAACTCATCATACTTGTTCCATGCACTCTAAAATCTGCACTGTTGCGGAAAGGTGCATTCAGTTTCCCTCCTTGCACAATTTTTCTTTTTTTTTCTTCAGCTTTCCTCATGTCCCTCTTAAAAAATGCTGCAACTGATGCTTGGATTGGACTGAATGACATAAATCAGGAGCACACATACTTATGGACAGATGGAAGCCCAGTTGACTATACAAATTGGGCAAAAGGATCCCGAAGTTATTATAGTAAGGTAAACATTAATTCCTGTTTATCAATTAAACATTTTAACTTTGGTAGATGAATAAAATGTATGTAGCTACATCTGTATTTTCTGTAAAGTTTCCTTTATTAAGATTCTTAGTAATCTTGTTGCTTTTAAAAGCAGAATAATCCTATAGGAGATCTGCCTTTACACGTTTTTTTTTAACCTCTGTGTTTTCTCATGATTCTGTATGAACCCAGACAGAGGTCTGGAAGCATTATGCAAAACCCAGCAAGTGAGCAGTTCCCCTCACTTTACTGTGACTGATCAGAAGATTCAAATAAACCATAGCATAGCATTAATTATATAATTTTGGTATACAGTGAATGTTATTTTAATTTTTTGGCGCTGAGCTTATTAAGTGCATTGAACAAAATCCTCAAAAAAAGGAGAAAGGGTCTTCCTTTGTCATTTTTGTCTTCACCTTCTAATCTTCCTTCTGAAAGATCTCTTCTGCGTGCTTTGAAACTTTCAGTGCAGCCATACCATTTTATGTTTAATTGCAAGAAGAAACTGAGTGTTATTCAATAACTGTAAAGTGGCTAATGTAGAATACTGCTTGATAGTACTGTTTCTGTACTCCTGTGCTAGCTTCACCAAGGTTCTCTCTTTTTCATAACAGAATTGTTTGAGTTCAGCTAAAATAGGAAAAAATTCTGTGAGGTCCTCTCTGCTGCCATCCAGGCTAGAGCTGGGTTTTGGGATCTGCAGGACTTCCCCACCTCACACATGCATACGCTTTCTGTAGAAGGTTAAGCCCATTTCTCTACACAAGTTGCTCCACATACGTCCTCCTTCACTTGCAGCCCAGATCTGGGCTGACGCCCCTGAGGGGGTTTGGAGGTAGCATGAGGTTATGCTGATCCAAGGCAGGGACAGCTGCTGTCTCCTGCTTCAGAAAGCCAAGCAGCAGCTCCTCATGCTGCGGGAGGAAAAGGAGGAAGGTAAAGAGCCCAAATTGTAGTGGAAAGGGGTTGGGAGGTGTTCCCCACAAAAGGTTGTTTCTGATCACTACCTCTGCGCTGCACTGTGCTGACAACTTTGGTTCCTGGTGCCAAATTCGGACGGGAAGAGGATTTTAGCTCTCCAGGCAAGCTTCAGTGCTGAGGAGAGTTTCCCCAATAACCTCCAGGAAAACAGCAACGGAGCTGGAATGTCCTGTGGGCCAGACCTAGCACACGCATGCCTACCTGCACACACACACACACATGTGCATGCACAGAGATTATATACAGATAGTCCCAGACACTTCTTCCTGCCTCTGCTCTGTGCTTTGCCACTCCCTCCATCATCCAAGTGCAAACTTTCCTAGGGCTGAGTTGTAAATGCTTATTGTCATATTACAGCTCCTCACCATTGCTTGCATAAGTTCATATATATGACCTTCATATTATTCATCTGTGTGTGCCTGCATGTGATAGGTAAGTCTGTATATCCAGAAGGAGTAGGAATGTTTCCTATCTATCTACATCTTCTTGTCTCATTTCCCCTGTAGGATGACTGTGTCTTTATGCTAAAGAACCCTATTGAACAGGCAGGGAAATGGAAAGATGAAGAGTGTAAAACAAGCAAAAGCTACATATGCCAGAAAAATTCTGGTGAGTTTTCTTTCATCGCTTTCTAGTACAGATGATTTATTATCGTCATGTCAAACTGGTGTTAAAAGTGACTTTCCCATATTCAACTCTATTTTAACTGAAATTAATCTGACATATGACATGCACTACAGACCATTTTGACAAAACAAGCACACATTTTGTTTTTTGAAGAAAAAACCTTAAGCTTTCCTATTTTAAGGACTAGAGTAGTAAATTTTTTTTTTTTTTTTTTTAAATATATGGATATTCCTGTGTTTTAGTATTTCTGGTGATCAGGTGGGAGAGAGAGAGAACACTACTTTGTCTTTATATGGGTAAATTCTTCAAACTGAAATTCTACTGTTATACTTAAAAGAACTGCAACTTCTCTATTTTGAAAACTGCCTTGCTTGATTTTCTTTACAGTCCTACTCAGGCAATTTCAGCAGCAGTGGTTATATCCCTCTGCATGCTCATAATGTGTTTACCATATCCTGTTCCTTGTCAGAAAAGCAAGAAATGCCAATGTATAATGGAAAAAATGAGAGGATTATTCCCTTTAATGCCCTCCACAGTTACAGTATGCTTTGGGAAGGCCTAGAGCTTGCAGGGCACGTTCCTGGAGGTGATACAGTTATTTATGCTAAAAGGTCATTCTGACAAGAATTAGAAAATTTTGTCACAGAATGTGAAAACATGGCTTTTATCACTGCAACGATAGTTGGGATACATCTTAATTTATTATTTTCTTAATTACTTGACTACTCTAGTACACTAGATCTTCACTCAGTATTGTATGTCTAGCCAATATAAAGTGTTTGACTTTTCTTTTTGTTTGTTTCCTCATTATAGACCCCAAACTGCAAAACTCCCAACCCATAGTTCCGATGTTTGGCTTTAACAATTATGGTGATGACCGCTATGCAGTCATCAACTACAAAATGAGCTGGGAAGAAGCACAGAAGAACTGCAGAGACCAGTTTGCAGAACTCGCCAGCGTTTTGGATCCTTATGCTGAATCTTACCTGTGGTTACAAATATTAAAGCATGGGGAGCCTGTATGGATTGGTCTTAACAGCAACACGGTGAGGCCATTAAATGCTTGTGACAATCATACCGCTACCCTAGACCAGCATAGATCAGCCATATTTCTTGCTCAGAGGTTGACAAAATCCACTGCTGTGGGCACTGTTTGCTACCATGTGAGTGCTATCGGTCAGATCCGTGAATGAGTGGCAGGCATCAAAACCTTGTGGAGGTACCTGACTTCCTCCACTTCAGGGGTTTTACACATCTAAATGTTTGGCCATAATGTAAGTGAGAACTGCCACAACCTGCATTTCAGGAGCCACCAAGGATCTAGCTGCAGTAGACAGTGGCTTCAGCAGTAAAAGCGCCTACGGAGTTTCACTTCCTATGCCACGGTCTACCACAGGCTCGTATGGGTGAGCATTGCTGCTCCTGAAGACAGATTGTGGAGCACACCATGGAAAAAACTTCGGTTAAAAATAGTTCTTTCTTCATGAGGTTATTTTAAGTTTTGTTTTAATTCACAGCCTAGCACTACAAGAGCTTGTGCTGGGCGACAGAGGACATGCAAGGTGCAGTGTAGAAGCAGGAGCAGGCCCCTGGCAATGAGGACATCTTATGCTGGGTTTTGGAGCTGAAGCCAGTGCCTTGTGAAAAACTGCCAACAAACACAGTCAGCGAAGAGTGGGAAGGTCTGAAAGGGGAAGCATATGTTAAAGGCATGTAAAAAGAACATGAAAAAAGGAGATGTAACTGGATATTTGTGGAACCAAAGTTGTGAGGACGTCGAGAGAGGTAGAGCTGGAGCTTGGTGGGACACAGGCCTGAGAGAGGGCACAGGTGCTGAGGTGAGAGGAACCAGAGCTGCACTTCAGTGAGAGCAAGCACTGGGAAGCCAGGATTAGGCAGGAATCTGGATGAAATGTGGCCAAGGACTTCAAAGGAAAAAGGACAGGAAGGGAATAGGCACAAAGAATTGGATGGGAGCCTGCCTCCAAAGGTTGCAGGAAAAGGGGCTAGGCTGTGCAGGACGAGGTGACAGGAGCCATGGCTGTGACTAATGTTGGTCATCCTCTGCAAATAGTGGTGAAATCCACTGAAAAATACATGCTTAGTTCGTCTCTAGTAGCTGGTCCTTGCAAGAACTAGAAACCTATCACAAGCCCTGTTAGTATGGGTGGCAGAGGTCCGCAGTGTGTGTCCCATGAAATACCAGAATCAGTATTCCTCTCTCTGCTGCTTTTTCTATTTGATTTTTAAATATATAGAGAAGCCTGTGTTGGAGGAATGCTAACAATAGTTTCTCTGCAATCATTATTTGATGTCCTTTGGCAAAGTTTTCAACGGTGTATTCACATTTGTTACCGCAAGGCCGTGTGCCCATTTAGTGCATGAGACGGATGCTGTAAACTGAATAACCCAGGTTGTGTACTCAATAAACATCTGTAGGACTACTGCCCTACCTGCCATGGAGTGTGGAAGTCTGGACCAGACTCTTACATATTCATGACAGAGGATGAATTAATTTTGTGTGAGAAACCATGATTCTGATTTTTCCTGATTTTTACATACCTTCAAGTGCAATCTTAATCTTCTTTCAATCTCATTCTTCTACATGACATAATCTTGATTGCCATTTGCTTTTAGACTCGTGGCCATTACATATGGTCAGATAGAAGGAGGAGCAGGTATCATAACTGGGCCAGTGGAGAACCAAATAAGAACACAGCCTGTGTCTATTTAGATTTGGATGGTTTTTGGAAGACAGCATCTTGCAATGAAACATTTTTATCTCTCTGTAAACAATCTGATGGTAAGTTGTAAATGGGAGAAATGTGATTTGGGAGGCTGGCATTTAAATTAATGGCTTTATTTGAATTTAGCTTTTCCACAAATGCAAAGATTGTGATAGAAGGTGTACACCTTGTGATAAACGCCTTGTGGAAACTACGGTTTTTGTTAAGGAAGAACTCCCAGACCCAGTCCGTCTTGAATGATTTCCAGACATTTCATTTCACAGGCCAACCAACACATACACATCATAAAGACAACTGCAATATTTTTTGCCACATGCAATATCTCTTTCCTGCATTCTTTTTTTTTTTTTTTCTCAAGAACTGCATAATTGATCAAATTTAACCTAATTATAAATGCATTAATTTATAATAGACAGTTTCTCTGACCAGCCTCTCTACAAACTGGCTGGACACAAGCCACTGGTTTGTGGTGGTGGTGTTGAGATCCTTTATGTATACTGACTCATTCCTCATTCTGTTTCACACGTTTTAAGTAAAAATTGCCTTGCTAAAGACAATTGCAGTTAGACTGGTGTAAGTATTCTTTAGCAGATTGGAGAATCAGCTCCAACCAATATAGCTTATTGCTATTTTAGCATGTTTAGTTCAATCCTTTATCAGCAGTTAAGTCTATGGGATATTCCTTTTCCTGGAATCGCTGTCAAATTGGTAGGGCTGATGTGTGGTGCAGGAATACGTGTTCCCCTTGGCATTTATGACTCCACTGTGTGTCTTCTTAATAGAGTTAATCCCTAGTGAACCACCACAGCTCCCTGGAAAGTGTCCAGAACCCAAGCGTGGTAGATCTTGGATTCCCTTCCGTGGTCATTGCTACTATGTTCATACCACCTCTGAGGAAAGCTGGCCTGATTCTTCCATGGCATGTATCCAAATGGGTAAGTGTCTCTTTGAGTTAGGATATTTTACAGGTTGTCTCTTTGTGTTTTTCATCCAGAACCAAGAGATTATACACAGATGTGTGTGTATGTATATCAATTATAAACTACAGCTAATTTAAATTTAGTATCAAGATTTTCTCCTTTATGAAAAAGCTGTTCACAAAACATGTCACGATTGTTTACTGAGATAATTTCTAACGGAAAATCATGCTGAAATTATATGTAATATTTAATTGATATATTTAGGTGCTTCTCTGGTTTCCATAGAAGATTCAGCTGAAATGAACTTTCTCTTACTTCATTTGTCTCCACTTGCAAGTGACTTCAGAAAGTTTTGGATAGGATTATTCAAAAATATTGATGGTAATTATTTCACAATTCATACTGAGATGAAATAAGCACTAAATAAACAGAATATTAAATAACACTAACACACTAAATACTAATACTAATATACTAAATATTATCAGTGAGAAATCAACTGTTAAATGTTTAATAACTTGTCTGCTAAAATCCTTAAAACATAAACCACCAAGGGGTTTATGCCTTTTGTATCTTTACTGTAATTAAAGTATATTTCAGTCTGTAAAATGTTCTAGTTTAGCACTGCAGTAGTTGATTAAAATGTTTCCTGTCACTTTTTTTTTTTTTTTTTTTTTTTTTTTTTTTTTTAACTCAAATTGCTTGACATTTCACCAGTGTTAGTCTTTTAAGAAAAATATAGTTAAAAGCTGGGGCAGGCTTAAATTGAAACTTATTTCTAAAGAATACAAGGGATAGCAGCTCATATGCGCTGCCTAGCACAATTTCTTAATCTAAATTTCAGAGTTTTTGCATAAATTTTTTAACTGCAAATTTGATGCTGTTTTCTATATCACTGTAATTCTGAAGCCTGTTTTTATGGCAGACTTTAGGGATACATCTCCAGAGTGAGTCTAGACTGGGCTGCAGTGAATGGCCTGCCCAATGGCTGCCCAAGTCCCTGTCTCTCACCACCAGCAATGGCAGGCACCGTGTTGCATGGTGAGCTGGGTTCATCTATTCGAGCTGAAAACAAAAGCAGTGATTTGTTCCTGACCTGGCCCACTACACTGCCACACTGCCACAGGCAGTGCAAGCAGAGGCAAGAGGAAAATGCAGCAGCAGATGGAGGGACAGAGGAGGTGGCATTGAGGCCGTTGAGAGTTCTATCAGGATATGCTGCCATGAAAGCACGCCCCGAGGGATCAGAGATGGCAATTATTCCTACTTGATGGGCTCCAGCAGGAGATGAGCAGGGAGTTATTATTAAAGAGAGCTGATTCAGTCTGCAAAGATAATTGATTAGTCCAGCTCTAATCAAGCAGCTATTCACTGCTCTTGGTTATACACATAAAGAAAATCTCATGAGCAATCTGCATCCTTGAACTGCATAGCATGGCTCACACAGGTGCTCTGATTTTCTTAAGACTCCCAGGCACAGGTGAGCCCTGGGCCCAGGCTTCAGCTAAAAGTCCTCAGGTAGCCGGGGCATGTCTTCCTTACATCACTGACAGCCATGGCCCTGAAGGCTAATGGAGTTGTTAACTTTGTCTGTCAACATTTACATTTGGTACGCTCCCATCTGAATATCTCTGGCTGTTAAAAGAGTGAGAAATGATCCCTCTGTGATGAAAATTTAGTCAACTAATAAATTCCATATTCGACATCATTGTGCCTGGTAGACTAGAAATGATTCCTGACTTCATTCACTCACTAGGTGGTATTTTTAATTTTAGGGGAATGGATATGGACAGACAGAAGTGAGGTAGAATTTGTCAACTGGGAGAAAGGAGAGCCTACATCAATTTTTGATGAACACTGTGTTGATATGGATGTCTCAAGTGGAACCTGGAGGAGCTATTACTGCTCTGTTGACCAGAATTTTATTTGCAAAATCCCCAAAAGTAAGTTCTGAATTTCTGTGCACTGGGTTATTTTAGAAGTAGCGGTTAATATACATTGAGCCAAACTGCTCATGCACGGGGTTCGCTTTATGCGTTGATGCAGATGCTCATGCATCAGCACCAAAGCAAGGAGTAACTGCTGTTAATGACAATGAGAAATAATGTCACAGACGAATCTGAGTCACTGTTTCCTCCCATCAGTTTACAAGCATTGTTTTCTTGGCATTTGCTGTACCCTGGGCTAGGGGAGAACATAACACTTGTTGAAAGTGTGGAGAAAATTCATAGTCATTATGGTCAGAGTGCAAGGGGCAGTAGATGACGGATAGGTGACTAACCGAGGGCTGAGAAGAAAGGCAGACACCCTCCTTATAGCTAAGCTGAGTGGCAGAAGTGCAAAGTCACTGAGCTCCTGCAGAAAGAAGGTTGGTGCTGCTGGTGGGGTGGGTACCAGTGAAGTGTGCTGGGATCTATCTGCTGGATGACCAAACAGAAAGTGTCAAGTGAGAGTGGTCAGTGGGGCCCAGTTCATTTCTCTGCTGACACAGGCATAGGAAGACATGCCAAGCCAACCAGGCAGTACAGTACATTTCATTTTTAATGGTTACTTGTGGTTCTGTGGTTTTTTGGATGTCAACTCACATGAAATCTGAATGTGCCACAGGTTGTGGTGAGTCCCTCTCGCGTGCACAGCAGTGTTGCATAAAGCGTGAAGGACATAAGTCCGCACACATGCAGCTAGCGTGTCACCATATACGCACAGATTCAGCTGCGTCTGTACACATCAACTAGGAGACAGTGTGAAATAGGCCAGATTTGCCATTGGCAAACAGATCCCCTGCACAAATATAATAGATGCAGTGTGGAATCAATTGAGTCTCCTGCCTGTGGATCTCCACATGCAGGTTGGCAATGTAGTCATCCATGAGCTTTGTAGGGCCCCACCAGCCAGTCCTGAAAGCAATTAACTGAATCCCCAAGCATTGGAGGGAGGAACAGGAAGTTGCCTAAAAATACAGTTTAAATGCTGTTAAGTACAAATGTGCTTTTCACTTTTGCAAATGTAGAATTCTTCAGTGTGAAGTGTGAGGCCTTACACTGGAGGTGTAAAAACTTTGAACATCTGTCTCCCCTACCAAAAAAACTGTTCAAAACAATGAGTAGTGAGACAACAATTTGGTTTTGGTTTGTTTGTTTTTCAAATATTTTTAACAAGAATATTTGATGATTCATCCTGAATTGTCAGGGAAAATGTTTTCATAGATTTTTTCCCATCCACGTACTGTGTTCAGCTCAGGGCCCTCAGCATAAGAAAGACACAGACCTACTCAAGTGAGTCCAGAGGTGGCATAAAGATGATCGGGGGCTGGAACACCTTCCCTATGGGGTAGTTCAGCTTAGAGAAGACAAGGCTCTGGGGAGATCTTATTGCGGCTTTTCAATACTTAAAGAGGGCTTACAGGAAAGATGGGGAGGGACTCTTTATCAGGGAGTGTAGTGAAAGGATGAGGGGTAACGGTTTTAAATTGAAAGAGGGTAGGTTTAGGTTAGATATTAGGAAGAAATTCTTCACCATGAGGGTGGTGAGGCACTGGCACAGGCTGCCCAGAGAAGCCGTGGATGCCCCGGCCCTGGCAGTGTCCAATTCCAGTCTGGATGGGGCGCTGAGCAACCTGGTCTAGTGGAAAGGTGTCCCTGCCCATCCATGGCAGGGGGGTTGGAACTGGATGATCTTTGAGGTCCCTTCCAACCCGAACCATTCTATGATTATTTAAAATTTGATAGGAACGCAAAGTAAAAATTATGTATGCAGTATTTATTTAATCTTTGAATTGTTGCTTGTAAACTGTGAATAACATATATTTTTTAATTTTAAAGTTATTGAAGTTGAGCCAACCCATGATTCACCTGTCAATAAAGGTAAGTTGGTTTCTTAAAAGCCCATTAAACAGAAACTTCAATAAGTTTACAGGCATTTATTATTTACAAGTAAAATTTCTTCCAGAAAAGTTTCATTTAAATATCCATTCAACTGTCACAAAAGATTTTATTTTAAATCTGTTTAAAAGGAGAGCTTTTCTCTCAAACTAGATGTCTTATTGATTTTTTTTTTCTTTAGAAATGATATACTGTAGTACAACACAATGCTCTTTTTAAAAGGAAAGTGGAAGAGACTGAGCCCAATTTTGCATTGTCCATCTGGAACACACACCTATTTTAACTGCTGATATAGTCATCCAGTACTGTTACAGTTCGCTCGGTTTACTTAGGGAGGTGTTTGTTGTATGCACTAGCAGTCTCTGGCCATTTGTAGTAATTGTTCTATTTTGTCCTTTACAGCATCAAAAAATGAAGTTGCTGCTTCATCTGCAAATAGTTTAGGTGGGATGATTGTCATACTGATCTTCCTTCTACTAACAGGAACTGGCCTTACATTCTATTTCTTCTATAAAAAAAGGCGTGATCGACAAACAACTGCAGCCAGTTTTGACCATGCCATATACTGTGGTGCTGCTGACCCTGGAACTCATGAATCAAATTGTCTTGTGGCCAATATTGAACAAAATGAGCAGGCAACAGTTTAATAAGCAGGGTAACCTTGGGCCTGATTTTGGAAGGAATTAAAGTGCTGGAATACAAGAATTCTTAAGGCAAAGCGATTTTCTCCTGTGGAAGTTCTAGTTCATTTTGCACAGGATGCTTCTTGCTTTCTGTACTAGCAGGAACAAGCAATCTTGCAAGGCAGATCCAGAGATCTGCTCACAAACTGCAGTACCTGAGAGGACTGTTGAGCACACACATAGACCTAGAGCTACGCTGTGTAAGTGAACACTCAGGCAGATCCAGTCTCTGCATGGGCACCTTTAGGCACAAGAAGAACCATGCTCACAACACCATGCTGCAAAATGTATATCCAGATCTGTAGATGTCCTGAAAATGCCACCCTGATCTCCAGCACAGACTGGCAGAATTGCACAGGTTGGACAGGACCTCCAAGCTCACCTGGCGCAGGTCCCCGCTCGAGGCAGGACAAGCTCCCTGCCTCAGCCAGGCAGCCTGCTCTGGTGCTGTGGGTCCACATCTCCTTTTAGCTACCAAGGTACCCACAGAAACCCTTCATGTTGCCGGTAATACCTGAATTAACCCATTTTCCTCCTCTGTATAAGACTGATAGAAACTAAAGGGTACATTGTTTTTCTTCTGCTATAATTCTTAAGAATTGAAAGGTCAAGTATAATAAGTAACTGTAATGTGTTGTCAGTAGAAGTACTTCATCATTTAAATAATGAAACAGGGATCTCAAAGCATTCTGCAAAAGAAGGGGATTATACTTAATTCATACCTGAAAAAATGACATAAAGGTGTTCTTGAAATCTCCAATACCAGTGAAGACTTCATACCTTTTTAGGGCATTTTTCAAAGCCTAATGAAACTTACCATTAGAAAGTCTTTTCTAATTTCTAACTGAATTTGCCCTGTCCAAGTTTGTTTAATTCTTTGAGTATCACTGCAGACTTCCATCATGGCAGAGCTGATAGCATTGTATGTCATACTGGTCTACTGGTATATTCTCTGGGTTCATAAACCCTAAATATATACATAGTAAGCTCACATATGGTTTTTTAAAAATTATTTTTCCAGTATATTTTATGCCAAATGTAAACAAACAAATGACTCAAAGCTCCTAGTCTAGAGAAGGTCCTTATTTAATTTGATATTTTTTGATATTTTCATCTTTTGACAGATTTTAATTGTGTTTAAATTAAAATACTTTGCATGTGTATGAAAAACATGTAAATAAGTTTTTATTCTACAATGGTTCACTAAATGGGCATTAAAAGACTGGTTCTAAGTAAAAGTTTGTGTGTCTTCTTAAACAGAACAATTTATCATAAAAGTAAAGATAACAGGAAGGAGGGATGGGAGTCTTAAAATACTATACACAAATGAGCATCCACTTTTCCTAGTCTAGCATGGTCTTAAAGAGCAGTAGAGATTTGTCTTTACAGTCCTATGAAACAGTGTGTCTCATTGCTTCTTTATCCCTGACATTTGAAAGTTTACCCTGATAAACATCTAATGAAACTGTTGTAGTTTAAGATTGCTTATGTGCTGTATTGCTCTAGCAGCTCTGAGACAGATTCTTATATATTTGATAGCTCTTGTCATGTCTCCTCTCTGTATTTTCTGAAAGCAACACTAGTTCTTTCCTTTTTACTTCACTGGCCACGTCTTCTAGATCTCTGATCCTTTTTGCTGCTCCCTTCTAGACACTGCTCTACGGTACGTAGGCAGTGGATGAGGTATTTCAGGCGAGATCCAAACACCACCGAGCAGATCAAAAAGATTCATCCACCATTGTAACACTTGCCATAAAGAAACCGTCTGTCTGAATTGTCTGAATTGGTTCTACAGGATTTCTAGGTTTGGGTAGAGAAATGGTTACCAGAAAATAAAAGGCCAAAGACAGGAAAGGTGCCTAATGAGAAGTTAGCTTAGCAAAGTTTCCAAGGACTGATAAAGTTTATAGACTAGTAGTCCTGTTGCATCTGTGAGAACTGAACCAAGAACGTGCTGGGACTGTACACGGCTACTGGTGCAGACAAGCATCAGCAGAGCATTGTATAACCCAGACCACGTCCAAGATGGCAGTGGCTGCTATCTGGTAACGAAGAGTATGGCCCTCTGAGGGACTTTGCAGACATCTCCCGAGAATTCCCTGGAGTGCCACTATGGCTCTCTCCAACTGAGTATACAGCTGGGATTGGTTTCCAAATATCGCTCCAACCAGGTAGCTTTGAGTGAACTCTGTGAGTGAAGAAGTGAATATGTCGTGTAAATAGTTATTTGCTATTTATTATAACAGCTTGATTCTATTACTAATAACAGCTTAGTGAAAAACAAAACAACCCTTGTTCTGTGAAATACTGGTTGTAATCTGCATTTTCCCCTGTCTTGATCCCCTATCAGTGAAAAGGGAATTTACAAGAAACTTTGGTTTCATCGTGGTATGATGCTTTTTCTTCTCAAAGTTTGTGTTTCCTTTCAGGTTTTCAATTCCAAATTGCTCTCCTGTGGCTAGATTTCTGAAGGAAAGCTGTGACTGCCACTGTATTTTGTACCAAATCCTAGCTGATAGACTGACTCCAAGGATGCTCCTCAGATAAGACAGATCTAGGACCAAGTTTAAAGATGCTACTTATATGGAGGTATGAAGTAGGTGCTCATCCAGGTGCTTGGACACATACCCGGAAACAGAGATGGTGGAAATTTAGTGCAAAAGCAAGCTTTTTACCAGGCCTAGGAACCGTCAGAGTTAAGCAGTTGTAAACAGAGGTTTGGGGCACTACAATTTGTCAATTCATCCAGCTCCACATACATTCTGGATTTGGGCTTATGTGCAACATTATAGCATTTATAAAATGCCTCTCCACATAAACGAGATGTGGAGACCTGCTTTCTTGGTTGCTTGCCCTTTCTTTCTCCATATTAGGGTCATATTTTGGAGAGAATGTCCTGCCTGTTCTCACTGTTTTCTTTATATCCCTAGATTGTAGCTATAATATGGCTGAGAAAATAATTGATTGTCAACTTGAACTTATTACAGTGTAAGAAGTAGTAATGGCCTTTAGGGAAGGAAAAGCTGCATTGTAACTTTCTGTAATGTCAGATGGTGACACAGCCATGGCAGACAGATGTACAAAGGAGAATGGAACCTTCTTCTCCTCCAAAAGAACACCAATTTACAGAGAAACTATTTGCTAATATTGGTACAAGTAACTTAGAACAGAAAAGAAAATATAAGCTGCAGTTCCATGGCTAAAGCGGGAATCTAAAAAGAAGTTTATGAACTGGTAGTGTTTAATTTTGTCATTTACATTTCCGAAACTAGGAGACTGAAAAAGGAAGTGAAGAGTAATTTGGAACAAAATGTAAAAAAAAGATCTATAAATACAAACAGAATAGATAGTTGTGAAATGAACTAGTGCATTCAGGCCAGATTTCAATGAGCAAGAGCCAGATTTTCCGGGGTCAAT
This sequence comes from Podiceps cristatus, assembly GCA_000699545.1. Taxonomy (NCBI): domain Eukaryota; kingdom Metazoa; phylum Chordata; class Aves; order Podicipediformes; family Podicipedidae; genus Podiceps; species Podiceps cristatus. Next base: position 44,834 of record KL289652.1, read on the forward strand.
AGGAAAGGTTTGAACTGCTCCGTAAGCATAAAGTTGTCCTGATGTCACCGTATCCGGACACAGGAACAGTTAGGGTTCATTTTGTCTCTTCTCAGCTGTGTCCTTATCTGACATATCCAGCTTTCTCCCTTCTATGAAATTCTGCAGGGCACAACTTTTAATTCACTCTCTGTTAAATAATGATATCTAAAGCATTTTAAGGATATGGTTAGTGGTTCTGGTTCCTCCGAGGAAATATTTGCTCTCATTTCAGGAGAATGCACGCAGTACAATTCCACTGCCCTTTTATCCAGACTCTTGATCTAGACAGATAGATGAAATTCATTTCACCTACTTTTAGAACAGGTTGACATAATTCTCCTTTATAGTCAATAGTTAGGAATGTACATATAGGACTTGCAGTTGTTCCATGGTCCACCAAAAGAGGCAGATGGGACAGAGGTTCTGGAGACAGGAGGAAATAATATACAGTAATGGGAGGAATAGGTGCTCATGCAGTGAGAAATATAGACTGGGGCTGGTAAGAGGATGGTACAAAAATACAGTGTGAGGTGTCCAAACAAAAGGAGACCAAAGGGAAAGGCCAAAGTAGAAAGGAAGGAATTTGAATCGGGCCAGAAGTGCTGACCATCCCCGGGAGACCCAGGCAAGGCTGGGCCGGTCAGCAGAGGCTCAGCAAGGCAGAGGCCTGGGAAATGTGGACGCTGCTGGGAGAAGTGAAGGGGCTTCAAGGGGCGGTAGCTTCCTGCAGGAGGGTAAGACTCCTGGTTATAGGGAAGCAGTGGGGGACTAGGTGTGCTTTGCATAGGAGAGGGCCAAGAGAAAAAGCCAGCTGAAGTGAACTGCTGCCCCAGGAGCGTAGCTGTGCCGTTCAGACTGGGGAAGAGACCGTGTGTGTGGATGGAGAGGGGCTGGAGGGTGTAAGATGTTTGTATGTTTGTTCCTATTTGCCAGAGTACTCTGTGTTCTTTGGAAAGGCCACAGCTGGGGATCAGGGAAGAAGGCAGGTTTCCTTTCCACCTTGTCCTGGCTTCTGCTGTCTTTCACAGGGCAGAGCCCACTAGAAAGATGAGGACATCATTCCTTCCTTGGAAGTGGTGAATGTGCACAGGATACTTTGGAGCATTGTGCTGGGGTGCAGAGGATGGGAAGGAAACCAAGGTGTTCCTAGAGGAACAGAAAGTGGACTTGTGGGGAAACCTCTGGGGTGATGGAAAGGAAGGAGTTTCTCCTAGAGACCTACAGGGGAACTGTATGGGTTGTTTTGCAACCCAAGAAACCACTGAGAGAAAGCTTACAGGCAAGGACTTTCTCTGCAAAGATACTGTGGAAAACGGAGACATTTGCTTCTAAACAACCTGTGGGAGAACAAAACCTCCTCTGGTGTCCTGGGACAAGTTCAGTTTGAATAAAAGGTGCTGACAATTCTGCCTGCTGGACCCAGCCAGCCTGGGGGCTACTCTCAGGGGAGTGGTGAGAAGCTAGAAAAACGGGAAGAAGAAAAGGTGTATTGGGTGTGCGATGCCTGTGATCAGTGGGAGGAGTGAGGAGGATGAATAAGCTGTCAAGTGGCAGGTGAAATAGTAATGAGGCTTGATTATGCATCTCCCATCCACCCAAAGATTTCTCCTGCACCCCATGTTGCAAGAAAACTGTTTTTTAATACCTGGCAGTGGGAACAGCAGCCTTTTCTCCTGGTGACAGTACTTTTAACTTCAGAGCTACCGCATGGGATGGTGATGGTTGTTAGGCTACTATCAGAAAATAAGCTTCTGGTAAAGGCACAATTTACTATGTACTCTGACTTAATGATGCATTTGAAAACAAGTAAAATTCAGCATCTATTCAGAGTTTAATCTGTTTACAATAAATTTTTAACAGGAAATGGGAAAGTAGAAATGTGCAATCTCCACACATTGCAAAGATAACAAATGTCTGGGAAAGAAGAGACCGTTTTGCTTCTTGTCTGGTTATTTGTCAAAGCAAATACATTTACAACACATAACAGTGAAGCTGTTCATTCTTAGTTGGTTTAAAAATGAAAGGGAATTGATTATGCCACTAAACCCAGGCTACATTATAATTACTTTACTGAAGACGTGAAATTTAATGATATAAAAACTTAGCATAGTGACATAAAATAGGGAAGGGATTTTAAATAAAAGAGGAAGCCAGAAATAAGATAAAAAGGAAGGAAATCCTTAAATTTTGCATGAAAGCTATTTGCATTCAGCTAAAGAATCACAAGAGACAAGTACATTCTATGAATTGCTTTCCCTTAACTATTTTCCATTGCTTCTTTTGCATTTTTATAATTTGACTGAAATTGCCCTGAATACTAGAATCATTTCAGTTCCAGAAGTTTAATATTTTATTGTATCTCACTCAAAATATTCATAAGGTTTTTTGTTTTGCTTTGTTTTGTTTTTTCAGTTATTCATATGGTGTTTGATAGCTCAAATTAAAGTGTGTTTCAGAGTGAATTTTTTAAACTGTTTCTGCCTGTTCTCTCATTTAAAGTGTCAACAGAGATACATTTTTCTATGGAAATGTCATTCTTGGTTGTGGAAATACGCAAAACTCAGCTGGAAAAGCTCCTGAGCAGCAACCTTTGAAATAGTATATAGCCTTTAGGCCCTGCTTTGAACAAGGGGTTCAACCAAATGATTTCCAGAGCTCTCTTCTAGTGTAAACTATTCTAGAACCCCGTGGACAGTGGTGGTATACAGGATTTAGGATGATATACAGGATTATGCACTTTTGATAAGATAAGGCCTGTGCTGCTGGAAATAGTAAAGAAAGGGAGCAGGAAGCATGGCAGAGGCAGGGAAGAGGTATGGCTGGCACTGCAGGAAGCGGCACCGCTCTCCTGGCTGCATGACTGGTGGTGTATGGGCAGTCCTAGCACCCATGTCAGGCTTAAGATTTCCACTGACATGAGAACAAAGCACAGCCGCCTCAAGCACCCTCCATTAACGTCATTTTTGTGGTGTTTAATCACGTGCTGCCAGCTAGAGACTGTGGTTAATCGTCTCTGCTGCCCTCATCCCAGTTCAGAAGCGGGCCGATTCCACTGACTGCTCCTGACAGCCTGGCACAGTGCTGTGCCAGGGACTGTACAAAGGGAGCGAGATGACATGCCCCGTCACAGCCATCACATCCCTGAAGCAGACCCCCATGCCATGCCAAATTAGAGAAGACAAAGGGATAGGCTCTCCCTCCTAGCTGTAGGAGACCACAAAATAGGCCCTTGGATCCAAGAAAGCCAGCAAGGCTATCTGTCTGTCTAGGTCATGGTCTGCTCTTGATGAGTGAGTGACGTTGCTGTGACTCTGGGTCTGCCAACGAGACCAGGCACGGACAGTCACGGCCCCTCTAGATGCAGAGCGGGTGTGAGGCACGGCTCGCATGGCTCTCTGGCACCTTTCTCACTGTTTAAAGCCCATCAGCCTGGGCACGAGGCTTTGGCTTGCAGTGAGCAGCGAGGTGATGCCAGGCCAGCTCGGATCGTTGGCTCTGGCACATGGACGACAAGCAGGTTCCCTGAAGTGCTGCTGCCCATAAGAGCTGCAGCATCTTTTATTTACCACTGAGTGGAGTCCTTACCAAGACTGCAGATGTGCAAGGCTTGATTCCCCAATCAAACCCCCAAGCAAGACATTTCGCTCAGAGCAGCTTGGCAGTGAAGCTGTGCCTGGCATCGCAGCCAGAGCATCCAGGACACGGGTGAGTGCAGGGCTCATCAATGGGGTACCACAAATACTTTTTGTTACCTTTCGTCACAGGGTTACCTTTTGGGGCACCCTTGTCTAATCCGCAGTGTCTACCAATGGTTTAATACAGGCATTTTTTTATTTAGCAACTGAGAGTCTTGCTTATAAAAGAATATTAATTTCAAAATACATGTATCTTTATTCATTTTAGATCACTGGCACTTTCTTTGGACAACGTCCTGTATCAGATGCTCACCTTGGATCTCTTCCTGTGGCTATGGTTACTACATTAACCCACTTGGAAAGCTGGGTTGATGCTCCCATAGATTCAACTCCTGTAGTCAATTAGATGAGTGCTTCTAGTAGGTTGTAAAAGTTGCAGCTGGTGTTCCAAATCAAATGTGAAGCTCCAAGCAATTGGGCTCCCATGTCCTCAGGAAATTAATATACTGTCAGCATGAAAAAAAAAAAAACCCAAACCCAACAACAAAACAAACCAACAAAACAAACCAACAACCACCAAACAAACCAAAGAATTCAACTGAGAAAAAAGAGTAAGAAGGCACAAGCTGAAAGAAGTTTTCCCTCCCTTTCATATTTCTGAGTGGCTGTGGGTACATGTTGTTTGTTATCCTGCGGTCACTTATCTTCTGTCTCCCAGTATCAGATTCCCTCCCAAGACTGCTACCTACCTTTCAGTCCTCTGCTTCTTGTTAGTATCTTAGCCCCTGCACATTTCTTGCCGATTCCCCGTTTCTCTCAATCTCTTCATGGTGCGACTGATGTGCAGGGACCCTCAGTGAACGCCCATTAGTTGCTGGTCTTTGCAAAAGCAAATTGCCACAGAGGAGTACATGTGGATCCTTCCTTCACATCATTCCTGTCTGTGTGAAGAGACGGGGCCAACAGAGGAGAGAAAAACACACAACTGCTTCACCTGGTAGATGAGGAGAAGGAGGTGACGGTGCTGCTCATGGGGTGAAGCCGATACGCAGCCATTCTAGTCTGTATGCAGAAGTAGTATCAGAGACACTCCAAATGTGAAGTTCAGCAAGGTAGTTGCAAAACCAGCAATTATAATTCCTAACATAGAGCATCTGTGCAAATCTGTTATGATGCTGGAAATGTCTAGTTCTTAGCTGATAGAATTGCATTTTACTTCAGGGTCTTATAAAACCAACCAGTATATAAAGCTTCAGTACACAGACACCCTGTGTTCTCATACTGGAATGTGTCACTTGCATGTCACACTAGCTGTATTGTGAAACAATGTGCCACTTCAAAATTGCAAGCTTCAAAACCGCCTAATTTTGAATTTAGGAGGGGTTTCAACCATGCTTGAATAAACAGATTCTTTTTTGTTCTGGATGCCTCTGAAAGAAAAGTGTGAATGTAGTTTGTTTCTTTAATGCTAAAATGAGCATGACATAATTTAAAGGTTAAAGATCTTAGAATTTTATATATCCTGTGAATAGGAACCTTTTATCATATACATAATAGAAACAGAGAACAGAAAAGGTCCTGCCCAAAGACAGTGTCAGCTAAAACTAAGCAGCTGCTGACAGATACAACCTCTTATAAAATTTCCAACAGTGATGATGATTTCACCCCTCCCCTGGGCAACCTAGGCAAAGCTTCTATTCTAATAATGTCAGTGTGCTTTGCAATACCGCCAGCTCCTCAGGACAGCTGGGCTAGAGCGGTCCACATCTAGGCCAGTGACTAGCTCTTGGTTGCTTGTGAAGAGGCCGGTGGTGGCTGTGCTCAAACTGCTTCATGGGAACGGTCCCTTGAACACTGGATGTGCCAATCTGGACCTAGAAATCCCTTTGGGAGTGATTGCTGGCATGGGTGAAGGACACATCTATTTACAGGATAGACAACTCCGCAATAATGCCTCTTCCTGAGCACTGTTTAATTTAAGTTCATTTGCCAAGTTTTAATAATTTGTTACATACACTTTTTGCCATTATTTGAGCTGTTAACATACAGAATAGCACCAAATCTTTCCATAAAACCCTTGTCAGTACACCTTCCAGTTCAATGTAAACTGTTAATTACTGCTCTTTCCTGGGGATTGACTATGATTCCTTACTATCTAGTTATCCTCTCATGATTAACAAATAGTACCATTTTTAATACTGCTTTTCCAGGAATTCAAGTTAGTCTGCCTGGCTTATATTTCCTTGGTTCCTTTTTTTTTTTTTTTTTTTTTTTCCTTGTACTATTTGTTGGTTTCTGATATGCTTAAAGCCTGTCTAGTTTTCATCAGTCTTTACTGAGAATTGCAAATCTCTCCAAGTACTGCAGCCAGTCTCTGAGTGTCAAGGCTAATCAAATTCATCTCTTTTTAAAAAAACCCCTTGTATATAGTAGATCAAAATGATCTATGGGGTTGTCCTGCAGCCCCAAAAATCACATTTGGTTTTGATCTTTAATCGTACTGTTGTTTTATGCAAAGTTGGGTACAACTTGTGCAGAACTAATCAATGTTCATGGTATAGGAAATGATCCTGCAAATATTTGCTCATCTTTCATTCTTTACATGCCTCCTAATGAAGTGTCTGACAAAATGTTACTGAAATGAAGAGTGTACTTTAAACAGTGTATGCATATGTTTTGGTCTGCAGAATTAAGTTCATGAATGCAGTGACACTGACTCATGTAAAATAACAAGGAAAATGTATTCTGCACTGAAGCTTTCCAGAACAAACTTTATTGATAGACTGTGATGCTGCCAAGAAAAAGAGCAAGACTACTAAAAATGTGGGCAGGAACCCAAACTAATTTTAAATGCATGTTGGCTTCAAAAATATGTAAATTCAGCTAAGTTAGGAGCACTCTGTACATGCAGTGATATGAACAGCATCCACAAAAGTGTACTTTGACAGATAATGTGCCTACTTAGACAAATGTTTAGAGATAAGTGTTAACTAAAAAAAAGTGTGACATTGGCTGCAGTGAATGTGGCCTTGGATAGTCCTTTAGTTGGGAACTGGCTGTGACTTGAAGTTTGGACAAAGGCTTATCAGCTTTCTAGAGGCAGTTCAGATCATCCTAGCAGTTTTTAATGCTGAGTACCATGCGGCTGAGTACCATGACAAAAGGTGTTGTACCTGAGGAGCTGAAAATATTTTTCTAGATGCCAGTTAGACTTCACAACACCATCATTTTGTGCAGATGTAAGAAAGAGAGGATGTATGACTTGATTGGAAAGGAGGAGGGCCTGATAGGTTGCACAAGGTCAGAGCTGAGAACAGAAACACTAACATTTAATTCTTTCTGTGCCCAGATATGTTGAAAATCAGGGCAGGTTTGGACAGTGTAAAATTTTCTTACTCAAGATTCTAGTTCTGTCCATGGAAGAGATGACCAGCTCATTTCACAAATGAACATTTCACAGATGTCTGTCTAATGGATGTTTCTACATATAGCTTGTTCCTACATTCTTAATTATTTTTCATTTCTTCTTCCATCCTCTTAACCACCATTAGTTGCAGAGATAGGAGTGGCAGGATTTGGTTTTACAATTTCCTAAGTTTCCTCTTTCTCTGTCTATGCTTTAGTGAAGAAACGGCTAAGTTTTGGTTAATAATGCAAAGGAGCACATGGCAATTTTTTTCTACATTAGGTAATTCCCAGGGCTATTGACACCAGTAGGTGTAACCCAGTCTTCCCGTCTGAAATGCCCAGATTGAGCACTTTTTTCTCAATTTCCTCACTTTTTCTTAGATTTCATTTTAGCAGAGCTAAGTAATATATTGGGTGCTTCTCCCTCTCTCTACATTTTTACTTGGGATATATATCCCCAGAAAACAGCTCGGAACATTTATGCTAGGTATTTATCTCTTTCCTGAGAAGGCAGGACTCAACAAGAAGCATTAGATGCCTTCAGCATTTTGTACTCTGGTCTGCTGAAGTCTTTTTAAAATGGTTACATGGAGCTAGCAGTGGCTGCAGATTACTGTCTTGTTTGTAACAGTCAAGGTGTTTGTGGAAGACTAGCAGTGGGTAAAAGGATGTGAATCTAAACCCTTCAAAGTTCCGTAAATGTGGTGCCTGGCTTACTTTAGGTGAGGACGCTCTCCAGCCCTCTTTTCGTGTCCATGCAGCAAGGAGCAGGTGAGTCAGGGAGAGAAGAGGCAAGAAGGAGGCCGAGCTCACTGCATGTCCATGGCTGGTGACCTGGCTAAAGCAGACCTGGAGCCCTGGCCTCAGCTCCCTGTGGCACCTGTGGTTTGCATTGCCAGCACAAACTAGACAAACAAAACTTGTCCCGCAAACGGGATCTGAACCATAAATCCCAATCGTGACCATCACCCTTGTAGCTCTTTTCAAGTTTGTCCGCAGAGCTCAGATGACTGTCTGCTTGAAAGCGGATTACTTTAGCCAAGGGATAGGTGCCCTTCTCTCCAAAACGGGTGATTCTGCAGAGATGGCATGACCACAGTAGTGTGCCCAGGGCATATTCAGGCTAAGTAAGGTGATAGGCTCAGGATTCCGCAGTCCTGAGAAGCAGGTGAACTGAACTGGTGACTGACCCTTAGGCAAACCACTTTCTGCTCCCAGAGAGTTATAAATTCAGATCCCCAAAAGAAATAAAAGAAGAACAAATAGCATTGTAGTGATATTACAACACTTAGATTATGCCTGGAAGAGCTGTGATAGATTTAGATGCCCTTCATAACAAAGAAAGCTGGAAAATATTTCAGATTAAAGCCAGCCCTTAGAGCTGTTCACAGAGCTCCCTTTACTATTTGAACTACTGTGTGTAACTTCCCAGAAAAAAAGGAAAAAAAAGAAACAGAGCCCTACACATCTTTTTATACTTTTGTAGTTAAGAGATTCCTTTGGTCACAGTCCATGTGAATGTCTATTCTCTCTATCTCCTTCTGTACTGTTAATTATGATATTTCTTTTCTCTTTCAGAAAATAGGTTTGATACAATTGTAATTGGAAAGTGTGTGACGAGGGGAAGAACTACAGTGTCTTCCTTACCAGCTGATGTAAAGAAACTTCAGTTGCTACATACCTCCCACCCCCATAGAGAGTGACAGGTAGGTCAGGCCATGAATTGGTGTTGGGGAGCTGGCATTAGGACATTTTTCAGATGTGAAATTTTTTCACACACCCTTGTAATCCATATTTAAAATCATGTTCTGGACCTCACCAACCCACAGGTAGTGGGGGAAGAAAACAGTCTTAAATATACATTCTGCCAACCTTTCTGCTTCACTATGCTTCTCTTAAATATTCAAGTCAAATGCTACATTTAGATGTGGTAGGGAATTGAATTAACATAAAGAAATGAATTAAAAAAGTGGAGAAAATTATCATAGAATATCTTGAGTTGGAATGGACCCATAAAGATCTTCGAGTTCAACTCCCTGCTCCTCAAAGGATTACCTAACACTAAACCATATGGCTAAAAGCATCATCTGGGTGCCCGTTGAAGTACTAGCCACAGAAAATATTTTAAAGCATTTCTTACTGGAAAGTGGTACGTGTTTTTTTTTTGTTTTGTTTTGTTTTGTTTTTAATAAGGAAGGAAACAGTGATAAAACAAAGGAAGAAAATAATGACTCATCATGGAGATAATATAAAGAATAGGCATTTTCCCAGTTATTTTTATAACTATATACAGTTATCCAGGAAGTATGGCTGGACTTGTTATTTTTTTCTTGCACAATCCATTATTTAAACAATAGTCCAAATATGTATGTTGATTATTTCCAGTGATTACTGAGGCTCTTTTAGTGAGAAGCAGTTAAAGGGTAGTACAAAAGGTTGATGAGTGTATCTGTAGTCATGGAACATACATTGGTCTACTGTACCTCAGCCAAAAAATTGAGGCTCAGACGCTCTTGGGTCATCAGGCAGGGCTAGGCAACTTCTACAACACGCACCCTCGGAGCAATCTCCCAGACGGCAGCCGGCCTTCCCTTGAATGTGGCACCTGTGGCCCTTTCACTGGCAACAAGGGTTGAGAACTCCTGAGCTCCTGGTGGTCACTCAGATGTCTGTCAGGATGGTGATGACTTTGGCCCCGCACTTTACTCTCTTGTTTTAGCATGTTATTCTCATTTTAACATCCCATTCTCTTACTGTGGAAAATGAGAAATTTTCAAGCAATCAGCTGCCATTTCTCTCCAAGGAAAGCTTGGCTAGGTCTCACCACCCCTTGTGAGTCCAAGGCTGATGTTGCATGATGGACCTAGAGGTTTGTCCATCATAGCAGAGCTTTTCAGCCCTCACCTCCATCTCCCACCCGCTCTGGGTCTGCTTTGACCTTGTTATGAGCTGCTCCTGCACATTAAGGAAAAAAGGCCTACCCCCCCGCTGCCGTAGTGTGCTGAATCTGCTCTGGGTAGAGGCAGGCAGCCCCAGTGCCAGCGGCAGGGCAGGGGTGGCCCTGCCCGGCTGGGCACAGGACACAGCGAGGCCACACACGCCCTGAGAGAACTCAGGCTCTCGGTGAAGCTCAGCCAGGAATGTCTTCTCCCTCACACCTCACTTTTGCTCATATTGCAAAGGGTGATTGAGTTTTATTTTTCACCAAGTTTGCTTGCTTTTTAAATTGAGCCTGCGTCCCTTTGGTTATATGTTTGGGCTGAGAGGAACTGCAGACCCTTTATTCCCTCCCCTAAACTAGAATAGCATTAGTGCCTCATGGGGCTGGTAAAGCAGCTGAGAAGCCACTGAAGTGGACGGGCCACCTGTGACAACTTCTCAGCAGCAGCCACTTGTCCGTCGTCATGCTCTTCCCCAGTGTCCCACAAGTGCGAAAGACTTGCTTGTACTGAACTGCATTAACATGGAAGTTAAGGGTTACGTCGCTTCAACATTGCAAATCAATGTCGCAATTATATTTCTTTTCAGGAGCATATGTGTATGTTGAACTGAAACCTGGAAAATATTTCCTAATTTCTAGAGATAGAAAGGTAAACTGGAAAAGCCTGAAGACTATACTTGGTGAAGGAGAGACATGTCTTGTCGATTTCTGACAACTACTTTCCTATTTTGTCTTTTAGAAGTCTCTCACTAAGTAATCTGCCCAAGTACTTAATTATAGTATTAATAAGTTGGGTTTTTTTCCTGGTACCTAATTCTCCCTTGGTAAACTGATTCCATTGTTTCTTTTCCTGTATTTCTTGTTCTTTTCCGAGTAGATATGTAGGGTAGTTTATGACCTTCCTTCATGCAGCCACATTTTAATTCTTTACTGACTGTTGTCATGTCCTGCTCCAGTCTTCCCTCCTGTGGACTAAGTTCTTCCAGCCTCTCCTCAGAGGTCACGTAATTCTTCTGCATTTTTCTGGGATTATGGTATTCCTTTAAAAGAGAAAAATTAGCAGGTTTGAGATTATTTGCACTTGAAAAGTCCCTCTATTGAAATTTTTGTTTGTTTCTTTGTTTGTTTTTTTGTCACGAAAATAAAACAAATTCCTAAAAGGCACGGGTTTTAGTTTGTATAGCAAAAACAAGAGAGGAAGCTTAAACGCAGAAGACCACATATGATTTTATCGATTGAATAATAAAGTGGCGACATAACAAATTGAGGTGTAAATCTGGAGTATGTTTAGGCAAGGCCTAAAGATGTTCTAACCTCAGCTGTCCCTACAAATTGTTTATGAAATGAGGCTGGGCTGATACTGAACACTTCAAGAAGTGAGGGTCCAGTGGCTTCCCGTGTCAAATGTGTAATTGCGCATCTCAGTCAACAGAATATGTTACTCAAAGCATGTTTTGGAGTATGTCACCTTACAGAGTTCAAAAAGGAATATATAAATTAGACCTCTCAGATACAGAGATTTTTTTGGTCTGAACATGTTTCCTCCTCTCCTGCTCAAGATGAGATCACTGACGTTTGTTAATTGCATCTGTCAAATCTCAGAGTTAGATGAAAGATTAGAAGATTGTCAGGATTTTTACTCCAGTAAAATGCTTCCTTGAATTGCACAATAGTGCTACATTTACATGTTGTCATTGCTGTGCAAGCGTACAATGTATAATGAGTCTAACAACTTTCTGGTAACTGCTAAAAAATAAGACCATCAGCAAAGTAAGTAATAAAGGAACATCTCTTCGTATGAGTCCAGATTGAATGTTATTTCTCGTGATCTTTTTAATGAATTATCTGATCCACTTTCCCCCTCTTAAACCAAATTAAATATATTGTTAAATCTGATTTCAGTCTGCGTAACTCTCTTCTCCAATATTCTAAGATGTTATGCACCTTACATATTTTCTAGATTACCATTAATGATTTAGCACTGCTACATGAAATTTTTCAGTACCTCAATCTGAACATAAGCACATAAGACAAAGCTGATTTAATTTCAGTACACATCTTCTCCTTGCTCTGTTTTCTGTTCTTTCTCAATGTAGTTAATACTGTTGACCATTCTACCACAATTAAGTTTTGTGAGGATTAAAATAACAAAAACTTGATCTATTTCTATCTTCTTTATGTTATCTTAGTACCTCATGGAGCTATACTTTCTTTGCATTTTGTTTTCCCTTTTGTTCTAGTATTTTTACAAAGTACACGACTTTTTCTTAGTAAGTCATAAATTCTACATGTGAAAACAATATCACCATTTTTTATTACTAACTGCATTGTATTGCTGCTAGTGTGATATAGGCATCATATGAATGATATTTTAGGCTCATATGGATAATATTATTCATCTTATCACAAAAAATCATGCCTTTTTTTGTAGAAAATGTAAGCGGACAATTAACTTTCTATTACCAAAAAAACCTTGCTGACATTTAATAATTCTTCCTACTCTGGATAAAAATATAATACAACTTTTCATGCACTCCCTTGCTAATCAGTTAAGATTAATTTCATAATTTCATAGTTCCATATTAGAAAGAGGGTTTTTTTTTCATTTGAAGTTTTATTTTACATTTGTTTGTCACAAAGTGTGCTTTTAAAATGTCTATTGTCTGTGTAGTTGCCATAGTTTGACCCCAGCTGGATGCCCGGTGCCCATCAAAGCAGCTCTGTCACCTCAACTGGGCAGGGAAGAAAATGTAACGAAAGGCTCCTGGGTTGAGATAAGGACAGGGAGAGATCGGTCAGCAGTTACAGTCATGGGCAAAACAGACTTGACTCAGGGAAACTGATTTAATTTATTACCAATCAAATCAGAGTAGGGTAATAAAACATAAACCCCTAAATCTTAAAATGCTTAAAACCCCCCACCCCTTCCTTCTTCCTGGGCTCAACTTCACTCCCAATTTTCTCTCTGTTCTTCCCCCCGAGCAGCGCAGGGGACCGGGAATGGGGCTGCGGTCAGTCCCTCACTCGTGTCTCTGCCGCTCCTTCCTCCACAGGGGAACACCCTGCCCTGCTCCAGCCTGGGCTCCCTCCCACGGGAGACAGTTCTCCATGGACTTCCCCAACATGAGTCATTCCCATGGGTTGCATATGCACCCCACCACCACCACCAGAACCTGGGCTGGAGCACCTCTGCTGTGAAGGCAGGCTGAGAGCTGGAGCTGTTCAGCCTGGAGAAACGAATCTTCCCAGGAGACCTTCTAGCAGCCTTCCAGTACCTAAAAGGGGCCTACAAGAGAGCTGGAGAGGGACTTTTGACAAGGGCTTGTAGAGATAGGACAAGGGGTAATGGCTTTTAACTGAAAGAGAGTAGATTTAGATTGGATACAAGGAAGAAATTCTTCACCATGAGGGTGGTGAGACACTGGAACAGGCTGCCCAGAGAAGTTGTGGATGCCCCATCCCTGGGAGTGTTCAAGGCCAGGCTGGATGGGGCTTTGAGCAGCCTGGGCTAGGGGGAGGTGTCCCTGCCCATGGGAGGGGGCTGGAGCTAGACGATATCCTTTCTCAAACAATTTCGAACTTGTTTTTCCGCAGAGAAATCTTTCCATTCTCCCTTTCATGATGAAGTTTCCTTTCTGCTTAATCACCCTGTGCTTTGTGGTTGCTTCCACTGGGTATGTACAAAAGTCAACCAAGTTAATACAATAGCCATGGTATCTTCAGTCCAAGAGTATGTTTCCTCAAGTTAGTTCTTATTTGATCTGTGTGGATTTTATTGTCTGAACAGCTTTAAGCCTGAATGATAAGGGTTACAAAGGAGCTCAGGGAGGATGGATAAAGGTTACAAACAGTACCTATCTCTCTTGCTACAGCCTAAGCAGAAAAATAGCATACTCATCTCACCTCTGTATCAAAATATTCAATGAGATTTGGCACAGCAAGACCGATTAATGCTATAACGCACAAGAGCGATGCCCTCACAATCAGTTCCTGATGGCTGGGGCTGGTCTGCAAGTGTGGGAGTGCATCAGCTGCTCTCAGCCACTGCAGCTGAGTGAAGGGGAGACTTAGTCTCCTGAGAATTACTCTTTCAGCAAAGCTAATCCTAAAGGACCTTTACTCTTGAAGGATTCCAAAGTGCTTTATGGCTCTTTTTAAGTCACTGTAGTTGCCTGTGAACACCTGGCATCCATAATTGGCAAATTATCACCTGCAAAGCAACATCACATGGTGCCTCCCACCTGTTATTCATTTAAACTCAACAGATAGGCTGAGCTGCTGTCGATATCATGTTGCTCTTTTTCCGTTAATCTTTGAGTGAGTAGAAGTTTAAAGAACTTTATAGAGTTTCTAGGGAATCATTAGCAAGTCAACTTTTACACTATCAGTAATCTCTTTATGATATTAGTGTCTAGGATGTAGGTTTAGTGATTGACTTTGAAGTAACAGAGAATTGACTAAATTTATCCCAGGGAATACAACTTTGCTTATAGCCCAGCTTCTGACCCTCCAGGGTGGGGCTGGCCAACCTGCACTTCATAACTGGATGCAGCTTGCTCTGGGGCTACACCCATGGGCAGCGGTAAGGTGAAGGTGCCTGACATGGCCAGATTTCTGAAGTGCAAAGAAGCAAGGAGGCAGTGCCACCCCCTGCCTGGCGCTCTGTGATGTACGTCTCTGGTGGCTCACACTGATCAGGAGGTGTGAGGTGCAGGGGACACAGTGAAGTTTGCTCTTCCGGCTTTGCTTTTCCTTGGAAGCTGGCTTCTGAGATTTTGACAGCCTTGAGCAGCCACCCCTTTCCAGGAACCAGCACAGCACCCTGTAATTCACAGTACAGGCCAAATGAGGAAAGGTGCAAGTGTACAAGATGTGTTTGGAATATCAAGAATGGAGTACAAGTTGTTGAGATTTTTAGCTCTAAAACTGGTCTGCATCCTGATTGAAAGTTTTCCTATCAAGTGCTTGTTTTTATTTAAAGAACCAATGTTTATTTAACTGCTAGGCTGCAGTTGGCTCTGGTGTGGCTTGAAAAGCAGAGAAGGTGAAGAAAAGGGACCATTGCCTTTTTGCTTCTTTATTGTTGCACAATGTCCACCCCAGAAGAAAGTGGGATTCCTCTTGGCCATGTGCCATATGAGCTCCAGAATATGTAAGCAAATGCTTTCAGTCTATGACAAATCAGTTCAGGCCAAAGAAAACCTTCACTCTTTCTAGGCAAGATCTTTGGCAACTGATTAAGAGACTTACGTGGTTTTGTCGGTGGTTTTTTGGTTTTGTTTTGTTTTTCTTTGCTTGTTTGTGGTTTTTTTAACAACAACAAGAACAAAAACCTTATGCAGAAACATTTTTTTCCGGAAAAAGCTGTTGACTTTATCGTTGCTAGTGTATTTTGTCATCATCTGAAAAAGAAAATTCAGTTAGGTTTGCCTGTAAATTCCTAACATCTGTATCTAGCATGTCCTTGTAATTTCTTATTTCACAATTCAATTTCTCCTTTTTATTTTAATCCTGTGGACTTTCTCAGAGAACTAACATTCTTTCTTGTATTGTCTTTCTGCTGAGTAGCCAAGTAGGAACAAGTCCTATACTTAGGAAACACACTCATCTTGGCAACAAACAAGTGTGGTGCCAAATTTGGCAGATGATGCCAAATTCCCTTGCTATCACAGTTTTGCTATAGGGGCTGAGCAAATATGTTATTACATTTCAAATAATATTTTTACACCACAGATTTTTTTTTCCCATTTAGCATTTTTTTTCTAAACAAAACATTTTTAGAAATCTGCTGTGATAAAGTCAGGTTTTTATGGAGTTATAGGGACAGTCTATACTGGTCAGGAGAAGGGTGCTGTTTCCACCTGAATTGTTTTTAAAGTGAGCCATTTTTCAGGTAGCTTTTTTGGGTGCTAGTCTCCTAGTTGCATTTATGCAGAGAGACATGTCAGTAAGACAATGTCGTTCTCATTTAGTAGGGAAGAAAATTTTATAATGCCCTGCAGAGTGAATTTCACTTAAATCCTTTAAAATTCAATCCTGTCTCATCTCACACATGAAAATACGAGACTGACATATTTTCCTAGTGGTATTTTTTCACTGTGTAATTAAGTTGTAAGATTTAAAAGCTGAGGCTGAATTTCTGTCTTTAGTATTTCACTGTTGATTTGATCCTATGAGCTCCCCAGATGTCTCTTCGGGAGAGGCAGCAGGAAACTATTGCGATATAGCCTTCTGTGTATCACCTGCTCCCCCAAGACATGATGGTTTGCCCTCAGTGAGAAGTCATCCTTTTTCAAAGGCAAAATTTGTGCTGTGTGGTCTTGTTTTTTTTTGAAATGTGGCATGTGACAGAATATTTCCTTATTTAACACTCAGAGCTTTCTATCCAACCACCCAGTCTTTGAAACTAAGGAGGACTAGTCACTGTCCTTTCTTCAGCAG
>KL289653.1:0-14060 GCA_000699545.1 Podiceps cristatus
GGAGGGGCGCCTCGTCGGGCTTGTTCCCGAGCTCGGGGGAGACGCAGAGCCGGCCCGTCCCCCCCGCCGCGCCTCTTGCGGCACTCTGCCCCTGTGTCCCTTCAGCGCGACCCGTCGCTTGTTTTGGACGTTTTTTCGGCTGTTCCACCGCCCCACGAAACCGAGCAGGCTTTTCCCTTTCACCTTTACTTGCTTCCTCCTGCAGCGTCCAGGATTGTTTATTTCTTAGTCGAAAATGATCGCTCGCTGCTATCGTACAGTTTTTACAATCGGGGGGATTTTTTTTTTCCTGGCTGTGCAAGCACAAGCTTTAACGAAAAATGGAAGCTAGTGCTTTAATCTGTGTCCTGATTAGGTCCTGTGACCTGGTGCGGATGAACTGCCGTGCTGAATACACGTGACCGTGTTGCAAAGGCTTCACATCTAGACAGGTCATAGAATATCTATTTATTTAGTATCTACTGCTATAATAGCTAACACTGAGTGGGAACTAAGCTGTACAACTGCTTTCTGTACTGTTCTGAGGCGCTGCTTTGCAATTCTTAAAAATCTATTTACATGTATTGAACTTTAACTTCTTCCCGGGCTCCCGGATTACGTAAATATCATCGTGTTTGGGTGTTGTTATTTTTCGTTTGTTTGTTTTTTAAAATTTACGTACTTTTAAACTGAAGTGTGGGAGGTATCTTCCAACCTAAATGAGTCTGTGTTTCTGTGTTGTCAGTACTTCTAATTAAGAAACTGTTGTTTTGGACTTTGCCTAGTTTTGGGCTATATGCGGGGAGGGAGTAACTGTTGAAGTCATGTAAGAAAATGCATCTAGCTGTCTTCTCTTTTGGCTAGCCTTGTAGTTCCATGCTACTTTAAGAAGTTCCTGATTTCTCATTGCTTCTTTCATAAATGTGATCGTTGTAGTAGACCTTAAGACCCAGTGCTGCTGCTGAGGTCAGATTATCTTGCATCTCCAGTACAGATAACCCCACCAAAGGTTTCTGAAAACACATATTGGATTTTTTTTTCCTTCTATAAAACTTTTGAAGTAGTATAGCTCAAAAGCCTTCTAAGATTATTATATTCCACAAAATTAAAATTCCTACATGCTTTTAAGCAGATTACAGTGCATAATTAGAGGTAGATGAAACTTGCTGCTGAGATACTAGTGCTGAAAAAGCCTGTTCACAAGAATTAGCATAAATTTTCATTTAATACAGCTGTGTTAACTGAGGGAGGGGAGGAAGCAAAAATAGGTTTGGAAATCAGGAACTTCATTTTCATGTTTGACTCTCTGCTATTTATAAACAATAATTTGACCTTGAACTATTTTTTTTTTTTTCACTTCCTTTGTTATTGAGAATTTGGCTATGTTTACCAGCTATGATATGCAAATAAATAAGTTGAGCAATAGTAGCTGACTGCAGTGCATTGAAGTTAATACTGGCCACTGGCTATGTCTTTTACGGCTCTTCACTTATTAGAAGCTCTGGAGCATCTATGTACTTTGCTTTTTATTGGTACAAAATGGGATAATGATTCTATGTTAAATTCTGTGAGACAAGCCAGTAACACTGATGGTATTTTTAAGCAGTCATAATGCCTTGGGCTAATGAAAACACTCTTGTCTGGTACTGTTAAGTGTTCTAGTTGCATTCATAAACAACTGATAAGTGAATGTTAATTTTGGATTTTTTTACCAGCTTTTTACTACTGTTTGAGGTAATGTTTCATTTGAAAGATATTTACTATGTGTATGATTCCTCAATCTTCCAAATTCTTGAAATCACTGTATTTCTTAGGCCTTTCAGATAGTTGGAATGTGAAATTTAGCAAATTACTGAGGAGTAAGATCTTAAATATTATATACTGTATAAATATTATGCCTTTATTTTCACCATTCCTAAAGTGATCTAATGATCTTTATCCACAGTTAGTTGCTTCTATATTTCCCATGATGGCACTTAGAACCTATCTGCTAAAAACCTGTCTCTTAAGCGCTCTGTCTCCATTTGCCTTTATTAAATGATACTTCTGTTGAAAGAATTATCCCTATGGGATTAATTCCTCCTAAATCTCTTAATGGAGTGGGGTGAGGATGCAACCCCTTAACCGTGCGAACTGAAATACTCTTTGAAATGTATTGCTAACTTGTTAGAGTTACATCAGGTTATTCTGCTTTCTCAGTTGCAAAAACTACTCACTGCCTGTTTTCTCTAATCTGCCTTCTAAGAAACTAAATGTAGTAGGTTGGTAAGCAAGTATTTGCACTGTGCTGCTAGAGCAAGAAAACTTCTGTTTTGCTGTGCAAAATAAGCCTCAGTTTTCCAGTAACTCATTCTTTCTAAAGGATGTGTAGTAAAAAAATCTACCACTTACCTTTCAGTAGTAGACAACATAAGAGGTAACAGAGAATATCGAGTTTCAAAATGTCTTTCAGTATTTATTTTGGCGATTGGAGGAAGGTGTCTCCCTTAACTAAACTTACTAGATAATGACATCTCTCATGGTTTTCAGGCCACATTCTGATGATTACTGAAAGCAACAATAACTAGAACTTTCCGGTAGATGTAATTACCGAAAAACAGCTAGTTCAAATGAAAAAAATGAGTCAGAATACTTTTTATGTATAGTGTGGATTGCCACAAACTTAAGTAATGGAGAGTTCAGGGTGGGGGGGGAAGCCCAACACTTTTTTTTTTTTTAATTCAGATATTGTGTGTATGAAGGAATATTTACTTCTACCAAAAGGTACTTAAAGTATTTCTAAATTAGCTGGGTCAGGTGTTGCAAAAGCATAGATGTAAAAATGTGGGACTGATCCAAGTCCTCTGTATAAGCTAAAACACTTCTGTGCTCGTTTGCATTGAGTTCTGTGGTGGGTTGTTTGGTTTGTGGGTGTGGTTTGTGGTGTTTTGTCCCCCCCCCCAACAAATACTTCAACTTTGATCTGTGGTGACCAGACCAAGGGGTAAGGCAGTTCTGAAAGAAGTAGTAGTTTGCTAGTACAGGTAAGGAGACCTCTCACAGGGTCAGAAAGTAAAGAATTACATTTCTTATAAAGTTGCTTCTGCAGCAATCTGGGTATTGTGTTTTGTTTAGCTTTACCTCAGTACACTGAACACTTACATAGGAAAAGTGATTACAGTCTCTATCAGAGAAGAATAACCATTGTGAACAGCAGCCCACTATGCTTTCTGCAACTGGTTGCTGATATGGGGAAATTTGCATTTGGTTTCTGATGATTTCATCACTTTTGAAGATTTTGGTCAACTTACTCAGATCCTGTCAGCTGGTACTCCTGCACTGGCAGAGTGGGATCTGCAGTGTTATCGGTAGAAAACTCCTTTAAGTGACTACCGAGAGAAGATCTGGCATGTGCTCTATATCCAGACAATTGTTTATCTGTCATGGACTTTCATCTTTACTACTTGTGCACTGAAGTAGTAATTACAAATTTCAGATCCGTAGTTTGGATCTGAAATGGAACGTATTGGTGGAAAACCAGTAATATTAAAGCATAGCTTAAACTGTCTACAAAATCTATACAATGCTCATAATTAAGTTTTCTTTTGAGAGAGATGGAGGTTAAGGGGAACAGTTTTTAGGACTGAAATAGTAAGATTACTGTGCAGAATTTACCTACCTAGGATGATCCAAGTGATGGCCAGCTGTGTCTTCCTAGTCAGCAAATGTATTCCTATTATGCTTCATTCCAGACAAATGCAGAGGTATGGGTTGCTACTGAGGAACTGGAGGAGGTAAGAAAAAGTATTTGTGGGAGGGGAATGTGAGTGTTGAAGAGGAAGAGCAGCCTGCTCTGCCGCAACTGCTGTCACATTTTCACTCAGTGATGATAACGCAGCTTTCCTCTTGGCTTCTGGGGGAAGTGCAAGAGGGAATTTGCTCCCTAAGCCCATATCTTGTACCCTGTGTACCAATTTTTATTTAGTAAGCTCCGAAAAAACACACATCTTCAGGGTTTTTGGCTTTGGCAGCAGTCATGCTGCTTTTCTTAGCAAAAATATTTTACTATATTAAGTATTTGAGGAAAAGCTGTGTAAATATTGTACATTCTTTAGAGCACTCGTCTTTCACATTTTACTTTTGTGAATCTTATTTCATATGTATTTGATTTAAAGCTAGAAGTGGGTTGAAGCTGCTGAAAGGAAATTTAATAGTAAAACTTAATAGGGAAGAAGGGGGCTTTGCCCCAAGGTTTCTGTTGAGGTCTACCAGAAAATTTGATTCTGGGCTTGAGGACAGTTGAACAGTAGAAGATTAACATGACCTAGCCTCTGAAATTTTGGCTAGTTTACAGAAGGCTATCAAGTTGCATTTGGCCACCCTTGCATTAGGGTGCATTAGGTCACAAATACAGAAGCATAAATTGGAGAATATGCACTACTTCCTTAAATACAACTGAAGTGTGTAATGAGGCAGTGGATCACCATATAGAATGAATGTAGTGCAAAAAGGCAGCTGGTTAATATTAGTCAGCATGTTAATGTGGTCATCAGTCTTCAGCGTTCCTGGTTGGATGTTTTTGTGTGGATGTCATGGGAAGGAAAGTTTGGAGAGCCCAGAGAATTCGTTTACTGTTAGTATCTGCAAAACTCCCAGATGGGGGAGCAAAGGTGTGAAAGGCCTTGTTTGAAATAAATTGGTTGGTAGAGCTAGGCATGGAAGTTGAATGGGGACTGAGGAGCTTTTAAAGGGAGAACAAGTAATTGCTGCAATAGTAGCTGTAGGGGATAAAAGTGTCTACTGTGCTTCTCTATCAGCAGAACGCTGAAGAATGTATGTTCAAGTCCTGTTAATAAGTATGTAAATATGTATTTTGTTGAATTAAGGCAGTAATGATCAGAATTCTCATCTCAAAGTGGGACAAGCTTGATTACTTTAAAGGGATTGGGATAATTCCCTATTACATAGGCCTGATCCCTAGTGGTATTCTTTCTGATATTGTTTAATTACAGCTAACATTTTATTTTTTAATTTGTGAGTTGGTGGATTTTATTTTTAACCAAATTGTGCACATATCACAGAGTCAATTAAAAATAATAGCATAGAAAGGTAAATCTCTTCTGAGGGTGAGGAAGAAAAAATGGAAGATACACTTCAGGAGCTCTAAATGATTAATCCCTTCAGTCCATAAAACCATGATTATGACAAGTTTATCTAATCTGAAAATCCTCTTAAGCTTTATTGTAAGGGTTAAATTACATGCATGTTTTGTGGAAAATAAGTGTTTGAAGTTTGTGAATGTATGAGGATATTTTTTCTTTAATAAATCAATATCCAGAGGCATCTTAGAGAAAGCTGTAGCCTTAAGTGTCACTTCGATATCTATTGGTGGTTAAAAGTATCTTGGTGTGATCATCAAAAGCCCAGTTGTATTTAAAAATGAGCCCTTGATAACAATGCCACGTGGACTTGGAAAGGGATGAATGTTACTTGGTTAGTCTCAGATATGACTCAAAAAAAAAGAATCAGTAGTATAAATGTCATATAATTTGATCTGAAGAGCAAGAAAAGAGGAGGTTCCATAAGTACCTAAAATAAACAAAAACCTGCACACCTGTAAACATTTTGACTATGAATTGGTATTTTCTGCGAATAACATAAAGAGATCTTTTACTTCCTTTGTACAGTTTGTTGTCAGGATTAAGTCCTATGAATGAACTAATTCTGTCTATTGATTCCGTTAAATAGTGATGGAAATGATAAATTTTATTTTCATGTGTCCTCTAATTCATCACTATTCTTTGTACTGCATTTTTTTTCAGAAGGGATAGGGAAAAGGTTAAAAGGAAATATGTAATTTTGTACAGTGAAATGTCTTTCTAGGACTTGTTACCATGTAAAGTTTGAAATTTTATTATGAGTTTGAGGGAAAAATTTCACGAAACTATAGCATTTTTACAGTCTGTTAGTAGAATAGATGCTGAAATTTGCTATTGCTTTAAAACATTATTGATTTAGAACACCTAGACATTTTTCTGCTTAATTGTTCATCTTACCATGTTGTAACTTCTTTATCTAGCACCATTTAATCTAGAGGAATGAAGATATTTAAGAGATTAACTGCAACGTAGGTCTATCAAACTCTGCCCTTTAATCTGCTTTTCCTAAAATTCTTCTAGGTTGACTAAGGTGGGGGGGACGACACACAACTAAGAAGCCCGATTTGGGCTATGGGATGTGGTTGAACATTTGAAAGACTAATGAGCAACTGTTTTGACTTCCATTACAGCAGATTCTGATAAATATAACTAGGGTTGCTTGTATTTCTGTCTTCTGTAGGTGAACAGAATTACTATCTTACTGTTTCAACTTAAGCAAGTTTAGGTAGGCTGACGCACTTCTCCTTTCAGGTTAAACAGAATGCAGGAAATTCCTGAATATAAGGAAAAACTTCTTTCCTGTGAGGGTGACAGAGCACTGGAACAGGCTGCCCTGAGGGGCTGTGGAGTCTTCTCTGGAGATACTCAAAAGCTGCTTGGATGCCATCCTGTGAAACCTGCTGTAGGTGAACCTGCTCTAGCAGGGGGGTTGGACTAGATGATCTTTAGAGGTCCCTCCAACCCCTACCATTCTATGATTCTATGAGTTGTTCTGACATCTTATCAAATTCCTGCCTTTATACAACCGTTCAGTTGTGTGTGTTTTCAGCCTTGCATGTGAAATTAGCTGCGTGAATGGGAGCAGCTGGGTGGGATTTTGATGAGCGCATTCTGGAAAAAGCATCTAGTGTGACCCATCTCCTTTTGCTTACGTAAGAACAGTGTGATCACATGTCCACAGCAAAAATGTGTGCAGTTCCTTATGTGGTAATGCATTAATAACCTTCATCTTGTTTGAGTATAACAGCAATTAAAACCAATACAAAGTAGCTGAGTTGCTTTTCCAAGTGGATTTATTTGTTTTGCAGTTCCTTCCTTCATCTGAACTAAGAAAATAGTGTGTTCTCTATTGGAAACTATTAATTTCTGTCATTATTACAGAAAAAAAAACCAGCCAGGCATCTTCCACCTACCCTTCACCCTCTTACATGTGACCCATACCTATAATCAGTGTCATGTTTATTCTTTTTTTCTCTCAGCTGTTCTGTTTACTGATAGCTTATTAACTATGCCAGAAAAAAAAAATTAATACTTTTGCAAGAAGAAATGACTTGCAGACATGACTTCTGTCAGTTCCTTGATTATAGAACATGACTGAAGTAGTGGTACAACTCTAGATGAGCCTATTAGTGTTCAGTATAAAGCTGTAGAGCATCTTCGTTCTTAGGAAAATATTTCTATATTGTGTTACGTTCCACTGATGAATGTTCCAAATTGGCAGTGGGTCGGGGCTTTGTTTTTTTAAAAAATAGAACAAAACCAAATACTTCACTGATAGGCTGAGAAACGTTGGAAAGAAAGACTTCGAGTTCAGATCAGGTCACGTCGTCATGCCAGTGCCAACTTCCCAGAGTTTTTTAGCAAGATCTAATCTGTAAGGACTTATCTTTATTCTACAGATGCCCTGAATTCTCTGCTGCTGTTTCTTTGCTGAGACAACAGGTTGTTAATTACAGTGTTTGGTGAAAGAAAAGTCTTTGGATTCCTTTGCTGTGAATGAAGGAATTGCTACCATAGTTAAGGTAAACAACAGTAAATTGTTGTAGGTGGCGGGTACCCTTCCTTTTCTACAGGTGAAAGGCTGAAAGAGGAGCTGTTTGTATGCTACTTCTATTGAAATGGATAACAAATGGAATGGTTTGCCCATTCTAATGTTTCCTGGGTGATAAGGTAGTTGCGATTACTAACTTTATGTAGGATATTGAAAAACGCATTTAACCTATCTTTTAAAAAGATCTTTTTCCATTCAGATTTCTTTAAGGAAAGCGAGCAAGGGTTATTGTGGAAACTAGCACTATTTTTCCATTGTCCTTTTCCTGTTAATCAGTACATAGCACTACTGTTAGGTCACAGGACTTCTACACCAGGATTCATTTGGTGGAAGAACTGGTAGGGAGCCAACCACAGTTCCCAGGGTCTGATCTGGCTGGCCTTGTGACCAGTCTCAGCTAGCCCAGAGCAAATGTTACCCTGGTTTGTGCCAGCTGGCCTTGGACTGTGGTGTGGAGATTGCTGGACTGCAGTAGCAGCATATGAGTTGGCTACTCTCTCTATGGCTTGTAGGGAGATCTCGACTCCTTATGTGCTACAAGAGCGGGGCTGAATCCATAGTGTTAATGTCAAGCCTTGCTTTTACCAAAAACAGGAATTTCAGAAACATCTTTACAAGTGTTACTAAATACCTGTTTTACTAAGGTCTGTTTATTGTAAGCAACACTCTTTATTTTGCATAGATGGAAAGGAATACGGATATGCTTAATATTCATTGCTTATTTTCCAAAGTTTGTATAATAAACAGATCTATAGGTAGGAAAGTGAGGGTATGTGAATTGTCTGAAGAGGTGGCAGGAGAGAAAGAGGAGGCAGCATGGTTGTAAGTGGTACCCTGGACTGTAATTTCAAGTCAGTTTTAAGCAATGTGCCTTTTACATATATAAAACCAAACCCACCCCCCAAACCAACCAAAAACCCCACCACAAAACCAACAACCACCACCACCCCCAAACAAACAAAACAAAACAAAAAAGCCCCCACCAGCCCACCTTGGCAGTACTAATCACTGAGTTGAATTTTTTTTTTTTTTTTTTTGAAACGTACAAACTAATACTCCAGTTATATGACAAGTAAGCATGGGAGAAAAAAAGAGTACCCAAATGCTTCTAATCCATTACTGTGAGTGGACCTTTAGCACTTGGCTGAACCCATACATTCGGACAGCATTTGTCTGTCACTGAGGTTGATTAAATAGTGGCAATACCGGCACTTTAAGGTGGTTAGAAAGCGTTCATTCTTTAGAACATGGAAGTGGCTGAATTGCATTATATTGAGATTTTCATGAATCTAATGAGGGTCCTCATCTAGAGAATGCTGAGCTGATTGTCCATTAAGGTAGCTAAGTCGGCTTAGCCCAGTAGTTTGCATTTGAAAGTGGCCGTGGTGCTTCAGGGGAAGTTGGAATAAAGCACGTACTTGGTCCTCTTTTCCACCTTCCTAGCCTCCGAATTTGCAGCTCAGGGAATTCCTGCTCTGGCTGCTTTGTGGAGAGACTGGCGGTGGATCTCTTCTATGGTGTGTGTGGTGGTTTGGTTTTTTTTTTTTTTTTGGTTTTTTTGTTTGGTTGGTTGGTTGGTTTTTTTTCAGTGTCCCACTGAAACCGTTTTTGAGTTTCCAGTGTCCTTTGGCGGGGAATTCTGTCACTTGTAGAACTTCTTAATTTTATCGTTGAAACTGGATCTTACTAGTTTCGTGTAGTGGCTCTGGCTTAGATGGGAGTAAACTATGAACAGTTCATGTCTCCACCTCCTTTCTCTATCATTTGTAGACCCATGTGACTTCTTTCTGTCTTATTTACAGACTGGAGAACTCGAGTCTTCTCAGTTGTTTCTCATGTGGAAGCATTTTCATATCTTTGATCATCTTTATATGTTCAGAGAAGGGCCATAAAAAATATATATTTGGTTTTGGGGAGTTGGGGGGAACAGACTGCTCAGTGTTATGGTGTAGATATACTATTGGTACTGTATTGTTCATATGGCACTAGAATAATGTGTTCTGTTTTGTTCTCTATTCCTTTCCTAGTAACTTCTAACACTTCATTTGTTTCTTTTTTCTGGGCTACCAAGCAATTTTGTATTCTTTTTGATACTAATCAGAATTAATCGGTGGTACTTTTACCTTCTTTAAGCAGTACTTATTTTGTTAAGTGGTAAACTATTCATGCTGAGAAAAGTGTAATGTGGAAGCCTGCGGCATATATATAAAGTGTATGTATAGCCAATAAAAGAGGCCTATGTGACAATAGTGAAAACATATTCAGGGTCTGAGTATGTTAGCATTTGAGAATCTGAAAGACTTGTATTGCAGCAGTATGTTGTTTCTGAAAACAGTTACCAGAAAGGCTATAAAACTTAAATGATTAAACATTAATACAATTAAATAAAAAGCAGCTACTGTTGGAGGGAAAATGAACAATTAAAAAGCCTTGTGCTGTTCATCATATTAAACATCTTTATTTGTTATGTAAACATCTTTATTTGTTATATAACCAACATGGGAGGGTTGGTCTGACTGTTAGTTACAGTGTGATAAATGCGTGCTTGTGTCTAACTCTTCATTTACATATGGTCTGTTTCTGAATTCCGTGAGTCTTGGATAAATTCCTGAGTGATAGCAGTCAGCCAGAATCAGTCAGGACAAAAATCTAGGCTTGTGAAAATTGAAAGGAAGAACTTTGACTACTATATTTTTACACTTTAATTGCCTCAACCTGATAACTTAATAGTAAATTGTGTAGAACTTGTCAAAACAGCATTTTCTTGGAGGAAGGAGAACTTCAGCTTCCTTGTGAATTTGACTTTTGTGTGTGTGTGTCTCTGTGTGTGTCTCTGTGTGTGTCTCTGTGTGTGTCTCGGTAAGAAGGTATTTCTCCTTACCAGCACAGTACACTTTTCCATATAGATGTTTACAAAAGCGTGTATGGCAACAATGTCATTAACTACTTGAAGTTTGTAATAGTGAGTGTGGTAAATAGGTGTAGTCAGTAATGTGAGGGAACCTGTTAAATGTTTTACATGATTGGCATTTTTCCTGGTTGACCCAATCAATTTGTTTTGAAGAAGAGTCCTTTTCAATTCCTACCCACATCAATTTCTGTAAAAGCCAAATGAATCTAAGTAAGGAGTTGAAAAGCAGTTGCGGAATCTGTTTGTTTTTTGGGGTTTTTTTGTTTGTTTTGTTTTTTTGTTTTGGTTTTTTTGTTTTTGTTTTTTAGAAGAAAGAAGCTTAATCTATAGATGAAGATATTTTGTGTGTTGCTTTGTGTGATCATACTTCAGATGTTTCCTTTTGTTTTTTTCTGAGTGCTGTCTGGTACTTGATTGAAGAGTTAATCATACCACTGTGAAGGAGGGGGGAGTTAGTTGCGTTTTCGTCAATGCAATACATCATAGCTGCGTCCTGACAACTTTGCCGACTTGCAAGATGTTCATTCCCTCTCAGAAGTGGAAAATCAAATTTGGAAAATTCTTCCAGGTGTATTTTTGTTCTTCAGCTATAGTAGAGACTGTGACTTAGTAGACAAGAATCGGGTATGAGAAAACAATTCTTTATGTTAATGACATATAAGTTTGCTCTGTTGTGCTGAAGGATCAGTGTGCATGTGTGACTAGTGTCCAAGTCATGTTTTTGAAGATAGTTGTAACCATGTATAATATCAAATCTACTTGATATTTAGATCAGTTTATTTTCTTCTCTTCTTTTTCTAGTATTGTATGTACTTCTACATAGGTCATAACATATGTAAGTTGGAATAATGATTTTCTGAAGAACCTAACCCTAGAACTTAATATATAATAAATGATAGTAAGTTTTAAGGTGAAAATAAGATGGACATTTTCAGTTGTGCATACCATTTCTAGCTTTTCATTTATTGTTACAAAGGTAACAAGAAAAATAAAAGTAATTAAAAAAAAATTAACAGTGCCTGCTTTCTTGTAGCGTAGATTTTTCCAAATAAAATTGAAGGCTGCATGAATCACAGACTTAAAAATTCATTTTGGAAGTTCAGAAGTGGTGACAGTATGTCTCTGGGTGATAGCAGTATGTGTTTTGAGATCTTGAGCTGTAAATTCATGTTGACTCTGGAATGTATATTTAAAGTAAGCTTTCCGACAGAAGATCTTTAAAACATGTACTTTGGCCTGTTGGCAGGAGCATAACTTCATGTATATTCCAGTAATAATATAAACATTATTTTGAAGCATATACTGCCAATATAAAATAGAAAATATTTTTTTGTTGATGCTAGGGTTGGTATGACTTAAATATAATGAATTTAATTGTCTTGGATAACTTTGTATCCTGCAATTTAGTTTAGTATCTCTTCTTGAACCAAAAATAATCAGACCAGATCTTTCTGGAAAATACTATCAATTTCTAAACATAGAAAGTATGTGTCCTATGAAGTACTCTTTCACAGTGACTTAAGTCTATCTCTAATGGAAGTCAAGATATTTCTGTAAAGCATGACTATACCTATCCCACTACATTTCTTCCTTTTTAATCTGTGAGGAAATCAAAGGTGAACAAATCTTGTTAATTTAAGCCTCAGTTGTCAGTGAGCTGCGTTAAATTGCACTGTTGCATGTGCCTCAGGAAAGAAATTATGATGTATGTAGTATACAAACTGGTAAAAACTTTTGGATGCATCTCAATTTGAATCTTTTACAATTAGTGTCTCAAAGACATAATGTATGTAATGAGTAATTAGGCACAGTTATATTTTCATAAGTATGCTGTTTAACAACGTTAATGTCACTGTCTATTGTAACTTAATAATTCTATTAGTTATTTTAAGTTTCTATGTGGTATTTCACTTCCTTGTATGATTATTCCTTTAGATGTAAAATCAGCCCCAGAATCTTTACATACAGTGAACTTTTTACTTCTGTCACTGTAGCATCATGTTTTCTGTTTACTTCATCACTGCAGCACCATAAATTTGGGTGGTTACTTGGGTATGAAGTGCGTGACTAAATGGAGCTTTTCTTTTTAGGGCTGTTGACTGATTAGAAAGAACTGTTAATTTCCACAGGTTTTACTTGGCATTTTCTGATAGATTCAAAAAAAAAAAATCATCTATTTGTTGCTTCTGTTGTAAATCCTAAAATTTACTTCTGTATATGAGACCAGCTACTGAATATTTCTGTGGTGAATCGCTATTTAATCTCATTCGTGAATAAGGTTTGCATGTACAAGGTATTATTCACAATCCAAAAGTATAAACATAGCTCAGTCAAGAACTACATACAGTTAAAGATGGTGGGGAGTAAAGTAATTGTTTTTTTGTTTTTTTTTTTTTTTTTTTTCTGGGAAAATAGTGGATGATGTTACAGGAGATTTTATTATTGTCTATGGACATGCTTTCTTCAAACCATTGTAGAAAAATGTCAATTTATTCCATTCATTAGTGTGGGTTTGCAAATATTATGATACTTAATTGTGGAAGAACTTTTTCTAG
Source organism: Podiceps cristatus (assembly GCA_000699545.1). Lineage (NCBI taxonomy): Eukaryota > Metazoa > Chordata > Aves > Podicipediformes > Podicipedidae > Podiceps > Podiceps cristatus. The sequence continues at coordinate 13,135 of KL289653.1, forward strand.
GGAGGGATTTGGCTCCTCTGCCTTGACATTTACATGCACATGTATATTTATAGTTGTGATCTGTCTGGAATTTGCCTTTGTGGTTTTTGTTTGCTCTTTAACTTGTCCTGTGATCTAGTCCTGTCTTTTTCAGTTTTGTTTCTGAGGTTTAATAGGTGAGGAATGCTGAAGAAATGGCTTAATTTAAAGGAAATAATGAGCAATTTTATTCAACTTCAGATACCTCAGGGTATAATGACATGGTTCTGCTTAGAAGCTTTTCCTTTAAATAATCCTATGCTCGTAATAGTTTATGCTTAATCTAGAGTTTGAGCTTCAGTGTATCTATTATTGTGAATGTTTCCTTGGCTGTATCTTAATTTATTTCCATTATTCTTACAAAGGCTTCATTAAAGCAATTAATTCAAAATTAATACTATCAATGCAACTATTCTAAGACCTGGAAGTGGTATGACTTTTCTCCCACTGTTCTGCCAAAGTTATGATGTATAGCACTTGTCCATACGTATGCAAGTTGAACTATGGTTGTTCAGAAAGAATAATGGGAAAGATATTTAAAAGCAACAATTATTTTACTGAACTACTGACTCAAGTGGAATGCTGAATATGAGTAGTACTTAGTCTCAGAAGTGAAGGTGAACTGTTGAACATCTTTCAGCTTCTTAGTGTATATTTCACAAACATTTTTAGATTAAAAAAAAGTCTTGTATTACAAAAGTGAATGTCACTTTCTTGTTTTTGATCAAAGAACATAGAAAAGGAGTGAGTTTACATTAGGCAAGTTCTGTATGGTTTCAAAATTTTATTTGGTCTTCCTGAGAATTAATAAAATACTTTAATAAATTGTATATTTGGCTTTTTAGTAACTGAAGTTGAAGGCATGTAGATTCCGCCCCCCCCCCCCCCCCCCCCCCAGCTTTACACAC